>JAEQBH010002613.1:0-256637 GCA_016808115.1 Tetrastigma voinierianum
TACAAAACCTCGTACTCTTTTTCTTTTGTGTGTTTTACTTGGCCATTTATGTTCTTCAATGTGATGCAACTAATAGCAATATTGAAGTAACATAAACTTTATGTTCGGGCACTATTCTAAAATTGTTTTGGCAACAAATTTTTCTCTTGGGTCTAATATTTCCTTGGAGGGTTTTCCTTTGGTATAATCTTTAATAGAAAAAAAGAGTAGTTAGAAAAAAAGCTGTTGGAATTTGAGATTCTTACTTATCTTTTTTGGAAATATCCAAGAAACTATTTGGGGACAAAAGATACAAAAACTACTTGAGTTAAAATACAAAGCTATTTATTTTGGGGCTGAGATTTTGGTGAAGATGTAATCCTGTAAACATGTACATAAAGATCATCTGTGGCCAGAAGGAGTCAATAGTGTTCTTGTATGGTATCTACCACACCTTCATATTGATAAGCCATTATTTCTTTGTCTCACCAAAGTCATGCATGAGTTCACTATGGACAATCAAGTACTTGCTTACTTTACTTTTGTTTGACATTTCACAATGATTAGTTACTTGGTGTGGTGACAGGGTGTCTAATCTGGTGAAACACATTAGGAGAATAACTTCAACACTCATTAAAAAGGGAGAGAACAAAAAATTTTGGTAAAATGTCACTGATACTTTTGAAATCCAGAGGTATGGATACTAACACAAGGGGATATATACATTTGGCAAAATATTATCCATACTTTTGAATGGCAATGAATATACAAAAGAAAGAGAAGACCTTTCACCTGTTCTAAGGCATATTGAGACTAATATTTGCAACTTCTTCCTTGTGGCTGGGCTTTTTAGTCCCTTTTTTAATAGATTTCCTTGTTTAGGTATAAAAATAAATAAATTTGCAACTTCTTCCTCATTTCTCTAGGAAACCTTTGGGAAGTAATTGTTGAAATATTCCTGATTTGTTTTCAACTTCTCTTTGAATTTTGCTAATCTCTCCTGTGTCGAACTGATGAATATTGACTTCATAACTTTCTTTTTGTACTATGTGTTTATTTTACTTCGGAATTGAACATGCTCTGAATTAGCATACACATGTATGCATTATTTAACAATGACTTGAAGGGGTTGCCTCGTATCTGTATCAACAACTCCTGAAGGTCTTTTTTTTTTTTTTTCAAATTCTGTTGATTTAGTTGTAGTTTCTTCCAAATTTTTGTAGTTAATTTCTGTTATTTCTTTAGTAAAAAAACTACCAACATTTTGTTGTTATTGTGTTGGTTATTTCTGTATATTTGGATTATTATTATTTTCATCAGTTTTGATATTTTGACTTTTGATTATTAGTTCTAAACCTTTTTCAATCATCTCTTCAGCTTCTCTTCTAAGATCAAGGATCTTGGCATGATGGTACTTTTTCTTTTTATATGAAACAACATTTTTATCAATGAAGAGAATCTTGTTCAAGAAAGATGGTCTATCCTTCAAAACTCTATGAATACAACACTCCCAGTAGAATTTTTAAGGGAAAGGAAGTTGTTTATATAATTTTAGAGGAAAAGAAAATATCAAAGGTTGCTTAAAAATGACTGCTATTTCTCATTATCTCTCCTAGATTACAGAATGAAGAAGAAATAGTGGGAAAGTGCAATGTAGCTCTCTAGGAGTCATGCAAAAGTACAAGTTTGGGGTGGAATCAAAATCCTTAAGGAGATGGTTAAAGAAAGGTAGTTTGCTTGATTGCGGAGAGGGGCTGGAGTTTTTCCTCTTGGATCCGGAGTGGCTGCTAGAAGTGTTTGAGATGCTCTCTGAGATTGATAAAGCTGTGATAAACGATAAATCACATTGTCGGCACCTCCATGTTCCTTTCTGTCATTAAGTTTCCTCAGCTCTGAAATCCCATGTATAAAAGGGAAAATTTGTGAAGTTGGATTGGTGGGGTCTAGAAGCAGGATGTCCTAAGGAAGAGGCTTCAGCTAGAGAAACTTGGGTCAGGTTGTTACGCTCCCTGTGTACTTGTGGGAATGGAGTTTTTCAGGAGATCGGCTGATACTTGCAGAGGTTTTGTAGGGGTGGATGTGGAAGCCAAGGAGAAACGACATTTACAATGGGCCAGATTTCAAGTCTGCCCCAATGAGAAGAGAGCATCTGGCCTCTTACATGTGGTGGTAGGGTCTTCCAAGTGCCTAGGAGGCGGTCTTGGGAAGGGAAGGGACGTGGAGAGGAAATTCCTTGTGATGCAAATAAAATAATGTATTGCTTACTGTTTAACTATCATTTAGGATAATTACCTGTCTAACACGAAATCAAAGCCTTAGTTGGTGGGAGGTTATGTGTTAAAACCTCATCACATTTTATTTCCTCAATTTATTAAGTCCAAAGGGGGCTATTTTATTTCTCCAATTTATTAAACTCACATGTGAGCCCAAAGGAGACTACACATGGGGGAGGATGTTAGAAAGCACGATTACGTTGTGAGTCCAAATCCTATTATCACAAGCTTTCGAGATAATTGGTCAACAATTATCCTATAGTTGGTTGATCGAAGATCTCTGTCTTTCTATTGTCCCAAACGATAAAAAGTCTTAGGTGGCATTTGTTTTTTGGCTTAATAGGAAAAGGCAAATTTATTTAGCCTGTTCTTATTCAACCAAAAGTACCTTATTAATATCAACTAATTTAAATAAAGTGAACCTCTTAATAATAAATTCAGCCAAAAAACAAAAAACCACCTTAACTTATAATGGGGTGATCTTGAGGTTGGAAACAAATTACCTAACCGTTGTGCTACAATGCCCCCCCTGATAATATTTTGATCCCCCTGACTATATTTTCTGGGTCCCGTCATTTCGAGGCCAATGGGGACAAAGTGTACTTATAAAAAAAAAAAAGAATTCTTTACATTTCCTACATTTTCCTGTAATGGGAGGAATGAATAAGTGAGAAGCCTTAGTTCCAATCATTTGACGCGTCTTAATAATCAACCTTGCATCCACCCATCATGCAGTCGGCTTGAAGATCCTCTGTTAAAAATGGGTTTTCCCATGCATATCCTTGACATTGCTTTGGGTTCGAGCAGTTCCCTTGAGGGGAAATTCAACCACAGATTTTCTTGGGTATCTCAGGAGAGGAAAAAAAAAAAGAAAAAACACACACACACACACTCACACAGGTCCTTGGAAGTTGGATTTCTTCGGGTAGAGGAAATTTGGTTCATCCTCTGAACTAGGCTACACTTTTGTGGATTCACGCTCCGCAACCTATTGACAGGTTATTTGGTGGAGTGTGGCGCACTAATTTGGAGGTTTTATTGGAAATTCATGCCTCATAATCAGCTCATGCTATGTGATCTTTGTTTTGGTTTTCTGTTTCCACTGGGGGCTTCTGCTTTTAAATTTTTGTCCATTCTGTTCATCTTCGGTGAATGTCATCTCCTCTGGTGCTTTGTTATTCCTTTTTCATTGAATCTTTATTTCCATGAACATACAAGCTTTGTTATTTTCAATTTAGTTTATAAAATGAGTTGTTATTTTTAATAAAAAGACGGCATGCCATATTCGCAATTGCATGCACGCACACGCACAATCACGAAGAACCTGTTTTTCCCTCAAAGATACATCTAATTTACTGAAACTAATGTTGCCACACAGCGGTTGAGATCCGAGGAAAAGATATATTGTACAAGAAGGAGATGTAATGCTGTTCCGTTTCAATGTTTGACATCAATACCGTTTCTCACTGCATTACCCACTCAAGCTGGTACACAATTCTGGATATAGGTCATTTTAATACAATAGTCTTGGAAATTCCTGATGATCGGGATTGTCTTAGGAGAGAAAGGCCTGTGTCCACAAAACAGGAAGGTATTCTTTCATTTTTATGCATGGAGGGAAGTCATAAATTTTGCTTGTTGAGGAGATATTTCTAATTTATGCGAATCTAGTGAGTTACGTCTTTGTAAAACTAATTAAACAGGAAACTAAGCAAAGAGGAGAAAGTAAAGTCAATAATACTGAAACAAATTTATATTGAGAGTACACTCTTCCTTCTTTCTCCCTCCCTTAATGTTTGAGCATCATGTCTGGCCCTCCTTAAGTAACCCTCCCTTAAGCTTATATAAAGGGACATGAAGCTTTTGGAATCTCCTAGAGCCTCCAAACTCGGAATCTCTTCACAAGAGTGGAAGGCAAGGGAAGTGTGAAGTAATCTGATATTGACAATATAAGTTAGAGGCATAAGGAATTAAACAAAGGGTGAAACAGTATGCAAGTGTGCAGACTAATGATAATGATGAGAAGTCTTTATCTTCCACTTTATAGTAAGTATTGTTGGATACGATTTAAACAATTCTAGATAACCATGTTAGAACACAAAACATAATTTAATGGAAGCGCTAAATTACATACTGATTTGGAATCCATGAATGTCTTAACTGATGCGGAATTGATGAAGAACATGAAAAGCTTGACGCCGAAGATCTTCTCACCAGGTGACCCTTCTTGAGATGCGAGGCAATGAGAATCTTATACCGAACGTCTCGAGAGAAAAAAATTCTCGAAATTACGTATGTGAAAATTGTACGTATATCACTTAGGGTTTTGGGAGGGACTTAGGCCTTATTTATATTGAGTTCGACCTTGAGGCCTCATCCCGAGGCGAGTAGATGCTTCATTCTGTATGCCGACCATATGTGTTTATTAAAACTGTAATCTCAGCACCCAGTGAAATGAACTAATCAGGTTCTTTAATTAATAAAGCGCGTAAAAGGAAAGCTTAACGTTAAAAGCTTGGCGATATTAGTGAAACAAAGCGTATGCTGCGCTATATTGGATACGAGATTAATCTTAATAGTCAATCGAATCCCATAAAGTCTCGAACACTTCCGAATCATGGCGGTAATTGCATGTGTACTCCGCATGAAGCCGCTTAAAGTGGTCGCGAGTCTTTCGAAACTGCGATATGGATTACACATGTATGGTAGTGTGTTTAAATGGACAATACCGTAATGGTGATGTTTCATGTGTTATCGTTTTGTTGGTCAAATTCTCTCTCAAGCAGGGTGTGTAACAGTGTCGGCGGAGAATATCGTCGTGGTTCCGATGAACGTATATGTGTGCAGCAATAAGCTGACTTTACTTTATGTGTAACGAACATGATGTTAAGGCTAATGCCAAGAAGAATGCCCCCATAACTGTATTGAGTTTTACACAATGCCTTGAGATTTTGCATCGATTATATGTGCTGACTCGATAAACCTACATTCACAAATACCTTATTGAATGTAAAAGAGTTGATACAAGAACTAGTAATGCAAAAATGTAATGAAGTGAATTCAACCTTCATAAGAGCAACTTATAAAACTTAATAGCTCCACTAATTCACGAGTATACATGATGCTCTAAGCCAATGTTAATGACATCTGTTGATCAGTACACAAGGCGAAGGCCTTTAGTTAGCGGATGCGCAATCGTATCATGCGTTGATATGTGGCTCGTTGATAATCGCTAGTTTTGAGCTTTTCCTTTATGAACCAGTATTTGACCTCCATGTGCTAGACCCCTTGAGACTACGTTGTTGTTAATAAACAACAACGCGGGGATTATTGTCCGCAATACAATTGTATGGGCACATCCACAAAATCAAACACGGTTAACTCCTTAATGAAGGTTTCGAGCCAAATTGCACAGTGATTCTTCGAAAAACATGCTACTGACTTCAGCTTGCATGGTAGAGGATCTGATTGATTTCTGTTCTTACTTCCATGATCACGCACCTCCACTAACTAACTTAAAGATATAACCAGTTGTTGACTTCTTTTCATTAAAATGATGACAAAGTCGAATGTCGAATACTGACTAATTTGTAAAGTCTGAACATGTTTGTAATCGGCAATACTAGTGCTTTTTTGTGTAACTTTAAGAGTACCTCGCCCAACCTTCTTGGCGACAGCCCGATGATCATGTCACAGGTTTGATCGATATCTGCTAGAAGTCGCATTGCGAAAAGCGATATCGGGCCTAGTGCATGCTGGCATCTGTAATACTCGAGTGCAGCAGGTGCATTCTTCATTTGGGAACTTTACCATATCTGAATGAGGGCGTTGTGATAGACTAAACTTATCGCTTTACGAGACGGAGCAATTCACGGCTTTATTGTTGCATGTTGAATCTTTCTAAAATTCGATCAACATATGCCCTCGAGATAAACCCGATAGTCTGCGAGAAGCGATTCCTATGAATCTGATGCCTAGAGACGAAAAACGCCTCACGAGGTCCTTAAATATGTCGGATTGTTTGATGACATCCGTTTTGTCTGCGTGCGGTAGGCGAGGTGCGCTATGAAAGCGAGGATATCATGCATAGAGTATTGGAAAATGGATTTCACCCATGACACTTTGTAGTATATCGTTGATCTAACTGTTCTCGACAAAACCATATGAGCTTGGCTTGACACTATGAAACTTTTAAAGTACCATTTATTAAAGCTTGCTTGAGACCATAAATAGACTTTTGATCTACACTCTGAAGTTCTGAATCATTGCCACTTAAAGCAGCCGGGTTGCATCGTATAGACTAACCGTGGAGTGCCGGGTTTGAAAAGCCGGTTTTTAACTTGTCAAATGCGGTGTAATAGTATCAAAATGAGCAACTAATGCCGTGATCACTACGAAAGAATCTTTAGAAGGCCGGAGAAAAGAAGTTGCTTCATAGTCTACTCCTTCTCTCGTGAAACCTTTAATTTCTGGGTAGAACTAAACTTTTCAACCTTTATTTAGGTCCCTTTTAGTCTTATACACCCATTTGCGTGATGGGTCGTTGACCATCGGGTAATTGATAGAAGTTCCCAAACTCCATTATGCTTATAAATAGATTGAATTTCATCTCGTTGCATCCGATACCGGTTCGAGGACAACGACTTCCTCATAAGTTATTGGATCGGTCTGAAGCCGATGTCATGAATCTTGCTCTCTATATAGACTAAATAGTCCCGGTGGTATAGGCGATCGTCTACTCCACAGTGGATCTCGCTGCGAAGTAGTAATAGCCATTACGCACTGAGAGCCTTGATGGACATCATTAGGAATTTGTCTCGACAACGGGGATCCTAGTCTCGCGGGTTCGATATGGTGTGTGGGAGTTTCCACAATTAGCATACGTATGGGAGGAGATACGAATCTTTCAGCTTTAACTCGCTCGTCTTATCATCCTCGATGATGCGTGACGACCTCTTATGCTTCGGCAGCGTAGCTCAAGCAGGCATGCGTGATTACCAGTGCATTGCCTCAGTTGGGATTATAGAACCCGATATCCCTTGAATGTTCAGGGTAAGATACAAAATAACACCTAGTGGTGCGGAGTCGACTTACTTAATGTTGGATTATATAACTTTACTTACAGCGGGACATCCCCCGAACTAACAAGATGGTTTAAGCTAGGCTTTCGCCCGAGTGTAACTTCGAGGAGTCAATGGAGCGACCGTAGGTACACGATTCAAAATGTACAAGGCTGTTTTCAAAGCTACCAAGCAGGGTAAATTTGTCCCTGCAATCATACTCCTTACCATTTCCATAAGAGTACGGTGCGCCTTTCGGCTATACCATTTTCGGGGACTCCCGGGCACTAGTAAAAAGCGGGTGCCACTATCCCGAGAATCCTCAGTATTTGGCGAATGGCCCACTTACAGTTTGTCGACATGCCATGCTTGCCATAATATACTCTCCACCTCGGTCACAGGATCTAACAACTATGACTTTTCCCAATTGTTTCTCGACTTCGGTCAGAAAAATCTTGAACTTGTCCCGAGAGTCAGGACTTTTCTTTAATCAAGTACAAATAACCATATCGAGAATAGTCATCAATAAATGTGATGAAATAAAAATTTCTACACAAGGTTGCACCGCGGAGTCCTTATATCGGTGTGAATGACTTCGACAGAGTCGGAAGCTACGGACTGCGATTTTCTTTCTTATCTTTGGTCATTTTACCTCCTGACCAGTCTACGCATATCTAAGTCATTTTTAAGAAGCGAGGCGGGATATTAGTCTTTATTAGCCTTTCTACTTTCTATCCTTAGGGATATGGCAGTGGTGCCTGCATAATGCATAAGATTCTTTACTTAGGTAGTGGTCTCTTAGAAACTTGACCTTCGTAGTATAAGCTACGTATATGTCATCGGGAGATAAACTTAATCTATATAATCCGTTGGACATATGTGTGAGTACCCAACCTTATTTGAATTCAAATATTGAAATAATATTGCTCTTAATTTCAAAAGAATAATCATATGAATCCCAAACATGATCATGAAACTAGAATTCCTTTACAAAGGAAGGTACATAAAATGTGTCTTTCAATATCAATTTAAAACGAGAATCTAAAACTAAGATTACATCTCGCGAACATGACTTGACCTTCTGCGTTATTTCCCACGATTGAGCTTTGATTCATCCTTGTTTAGCTTCCTCCGGTTTATGAATCCACACGTATGGTAAATGCAACATACTGATTAGTTGCTCCGCTATCAAGCCACGAAGAAGCGGATGGTGCCCCGAGATAGGTTGGATTCACAAACAAGTATTAAGAATCATTACACCATGGCCGCGCTTGGACATCGAGAAGCAGCGAGATTTTGCGATCCTTGCTGCATGTGACCGCTTCTTGCTACAAAGAAGCGGCGATCCTCGCTCCTTTTTCAGGAATATTGCTTTGGACCCTGTGTCAGATCAGCCGATTTTTCTTGAGCACCTTTATGAGTTCGACTTTTGAACTTCTTATTCTTATCTTATGGGGGCTGCACGGCGTATAAGGCCATATGCTCTTTATCCTTAACCCAAGCCTGTATACTAGCACCATACTTCTTTATCGAGTCGTTTCTTGGGACCAAGTTTCATCTTCGGGAATCGTAGTTTGGTTTCTTATAATCCCAAAATCGTGGAAGGGTGTTCAGTGGCTTCGATGCACAAGCATCAGAATGGTAACATTAAGAGCTTCGAGTTTTTTCGCTTTAGGTCCATCATCCTCGTGACATAATTCTAACCCCCACTGTATTTCATTATACTTCATGTTGAAGAGCTAAGAAGTGTTCCAACCTCATCATCGATGAAACTGTACTTAGCCTCTATGGTCGCCATCATTTCCTTAGCAAGATAGCTTCCACCGCAAACCACTTTTCAAATGTTCTCAGACGGATTTCTTCATTGTCAATGAGCAACCGCTTCCTCTCCCAGAAGCAAAGTCACTTTTCTCAGCCTTCCGCATTATGGATGTAATGTCCGCCTACTTATCCATCGTAAGCGCCTATGTGAACATCCGCTACCCATTCCAAACAGAAAAGTCCTCTTTCCATTTCTCAAATTCAATCCAGCAGCGACTTCAATCGAAATGGAATCACCGCTCACGTAAAAAATCGATCGAAAAATAAAACAAAACAATACAATCAAAGATCATGCGAATACTCATAGAGAATTACATACATCATCACATAATCACCTGGGGCGTAAAAAATATGACATGCAACAGACACTCTCCACACGACAATGCGCCATGAGAACATATTCTAATCCTTCGTGAAATCAAATTCACCTTCGGGGTGTATGAACCACTAAGATCCGCCATTCCTCGCCATTATGCCATACATGTATCCTCCATGAACTAACACAGACCACCCTGGGAGTAAGGATCAAGTGTAATGTAACAGAGACATCCCACCACACATGAGACCGATATTTCAAACTCCAATCAAGTGTGCCACTTCAAGGCCACAACTTAATCAATCCTCAAAATCTCATACCAAGGATAACTTTATGTATCACATTCTATATATATACGTAATGCCACTATACTGCTCAATCATTCTTCAATAAGCCAACAAATATAGACTCTACACAAATTTCATGCGTTGATATTATGCATGTTAGCTACCATATGTATTTCCTAAACCATAGAGAAATACCAAAATACGTAAAATACCCTAATTTCTAGCGCATATAGGGTTTTATACGCATTTTCATATCCGTAAAGCCTAAACATACTAAGTCAATATACCACACATCATAGTGGAATTTCGATACGACCGTAGATACATCAAAATTGCCCAAAATACCCTCACACTACCACGCCACAACAGAAGGTTCGCTGTGAGGCGCGTGGGCGCCACGGCCGCTGTGTCATTGGCCTGGCTGACCGCTCAAGGCCGACCGGCTTCCGCCGTCGCCGATTGACTCCGGTCGCCGACCGCTGACCGGGTTTCCGGGCAGCCGAAGTCGGCCGACCGCTGGATCGCTCCGCCGCCGCTGACCGGTTTCCGGGTCAATATCCGGCCTACGGTCGGTCAAGGGCTCGCCGAAGACGGGTCGAGATGACGCCATCACGACGCCATGATCCACGCCATCACCCACGCCACGCCACGCCGCAGCCACGTCACGCCCACGCCGGGCCCACTAACTAACCGTCAACGTGACGGACGGGGCAGATCCGGCTTGACCGCCTATTGGCCGATCGCGGCGCCGACGCCGATGACGCCAAGAAGCCGGGCTGGGGCGTGATTCGGCGCTGGCCCTTCACGCGCCGTCGTCTTCAACGCGCGTGGCGGCGCGCATGGCGCGTGAGGTGCGTCCACACTCTCCGCGACTCCGCCACCCACCGGCGTGATCGCCTCGCCGTAGATTCCAGCACGCAGAAAATATCTACCTCGATTTATCGAAAACTCCAACCGACAATGCACGCTTCATAAAACTCCAAAAATTTTCTCCACCTCCTACGCTTTTGTATTCTAATCTTTGGTTGGCTCTGATACCAACTGTTGGATACGATTTAAACAATTCTAGATAACCATGTTAGAACACAAAGCATAATTTAATGGAGAAAAATCAGAATTACATAATTGATTCGAATCCATGAATGTCTTCGACGCGAATTTCGATGGTAAGAACTCGTGTGCCAAACGACCTCAAGATCTTCTCCCAATCACCACAATCCTACGCATCGCACGCCTCTCACCGACCAAAAAAAAATTTAAATTCAGAGGTGAGAATCAGACGTATATCACTTGCAGGCTCTATGACTTAGCCTCTCTATTTATATCAGTTCTCGACCACGTGCCCTCTCATCACCGGCCTGCCGCATCACCCTACACACTACCAAATGATACGGCTTATTAAGAAGCCCAATAATCTCACTTAATTAGACCAAACTTAATCCAGTTTGCTTTAATTAATAAAGCCCACATAAAAGGAAAAACTAACAAGTATTATATGTGATGATTAAGTTTGTTGCCCTTTTTTGAATCTTTATTTTTTTTTTATCAGCAAAAAGTAAGATATGATGAAAGAGCCACAAGTTCCCAAAAAAGTACACAAGAGGAGTACAAGGACACCCCACCTCACTCTCACCTATACCCCATCCAAGCACAAAAACCCAATTAAAGAATTTAAGTTATCAACACTGCATACCTTAAATTTACGACCACAAAGGTAAACAAAAGAAAAGATTTCATCCTGTGAGCGGAGGGGACCTCATTCTCGAAGACCACCCCTGCTTTTCTAACCACAAATACCTGCATTATACAGAGAGGAGCCGCCATCCAAACTTTCTTCCGCTACGACACTGGGCACTTTGCCAAAGAAGGAGAAGTTGACGAACCGTACGAGGGAACACCCACCAGCACGCACTGCCAAAGCAAGCATCCCATAACATCTCGTCTCTATTAACGCAGAATTTGTGCCAGCCGGGTCTATCATTTCCCTCCCTTTTCTTCGCATAAGAAACACCTGTTTACTAAGGGAATCCCCTTCTTGGGCTTGGTCCAACGTAGTTACACCTTAATTTAGGTCTGCTAAGAAACCCAATTTAGGGGGAACAATTGGGTTCCAGATTGATCGATAAGGGAAATCTAAGGGGGGAGAATACGCCAGCTTACTATACATATGTCTAACTGAAAAACCACGCAATGTAATTCTTTAATAAGAGAGATCCTCTCGAAATGTCTAATTTTCTTATTGTGAAGGAAATGGCTGAACCTTACCACCTCTTCCAACTCCCAATCACAAAAGGTCTATTAAGACTGGGACCACCCCCATCCCCTAGAAGAATCCTGCACATCCGCTGACTCCACACTTCTGTGAGCTCACAAGTTGAACAGAGAGGGGAAAGCATAAAGGCACAAAGACTCCGCCTCATCACCCCACCCGGTCCTTCCAAAATCCTTAACTCTCACCATTTCCTAAAAGAGGAATAGTGTTTTGAGAGAAGGACCCATTCTTTCTAACGCCTTCCATGCCTGCAAGCACCATAAAGCATCCCGACGTCCCTAGTGATCTAATGTCTTTATTGATTTTGATTGAGATGATGCTTCTGTCTTTAAGCAGACACAAACTCCCAAAGCTTTCACTTGGAAGCTAAGCTGAAACCAAGTTCTATCACTTCCCAAATCTACACTCTTTAAGAAAACCTACTATATTTGTTTGTCTGTGTCAAACCCTAACACTAGGATTTTTCTACCTATTTTTCTTAATCCTGAACATATGGTACATAAGCAGCCGATTTTTTTTTTACATACATGATACATCATAACATTGTGTTCTGGGAAAACTTTTGGATATGACTTATTTCTTTGTTCTGTTTGCTCCAAGATGAAGAAAAGAAAAACTGTAAAAAATAAACATTGAACAGTTGTTGGTTTTGTCTACATGCCTAGCTTAGTTAAGAGAAATATTCATAAAGTTTTAAAAAGCAAAGATCGTCCAAGGAGGAGGGTCTCAGTTCGAGTCTTAGTGAGGACAATTTACTACATTGTAACAAAGTGCTTAGTCATCAAAAAAAAAAAGTTTTGAATCTTGTGATCAAGCATCAAAGGCTTCCTTTTTCACCACTGATTACTTCTAATTTCCAGCTGTGTTGCGGTGGGTGGTTATAGAAAGAAAAAAAAAACACAAAAACAAAGGAGATTGATTGAGATTTGGAATGAAGTTTGGTTGTGCAATGATTTAGATAGAATACAATTAGAGATGACAGATATGAGATATTGCATTTGGATCACAAGAGGGTGTCAAATGGTTGTAATAGGGGGCAAGCATGAGCCCCAAGGAGGAACCATTAGGAATGGTGTTTAAGTTTAAGACAAAATGTGCATGCACACCATTTTCAATTTCATATAACCATCGGGACAAGGCATCTACCCCAAACCTTCCATGCCTAGACATGACCCTTCCTATTGTCCATGGAAGGGAAAAAAGTATTTGTACATATAAGTGATAAAAAAAGCAAAATAGGAGGGGCTATCGCACATGTTCCCATAAAATACTGATGGCGCCAGCTCAAAGACGCTGAAAAAACCCTAAATCGCCCTTCCTGCATGACAGCGATGGGAAGAAGCATTGCAGTTAGATGACATGCTATGCGCAGTTTTATAAACTACTACCATAATATATTGTATCTACTACCATAATATGTTACGTTTATTATCATAATTGTTCCATCTATTACCATAATGTAGATGGGTTCGGCGATTTTTTGCATCTTCGACTTCAAACCAAATCACAATTACGGGAGCAGTATGTACCGACCACACCCCATTTATATATATATATATATCTTGAGACATGGATTAAGTGATAAAATGGCTGAGATGAGTATAATGAGAGGATTCTAGGTTCATGGCCCAAATGTAGATTAAAAAAAAAAAAAGAAATGTATATTCACATTTTATGGGTTAGGGGAATTATGGGAAGGTAGCACAAAATAAATAAAGCTAGGAACTAAAGTCCTCAAATCATGGTGAAAGTGTTGAAATAAAATATTAAAACATGCACTTGAAAGACCACTTAGTAAGACATAAATGCCCTCATGTGTTAGCTTAATATAAATATATTTACAATAGTACGTAAGATACTCATTATGTCAATGTAAATAAACTTGCCCATGTTTTATAAAATCTGGAAAACGAAGTTACATTCGACAAAAATTTGTTACGTTAATGTATTGAGCATGTTATATTATTATTATAACTATGTTACATTAAGCTCAACATATAAGGGGCATTTCTGTCTTGTTAAAGAGAGTTATTGTTTAAGTGTATGTTTTTAATATTTTGTTACATGACACCTTTTTTTTGGTGATTTGGGGGGTCTTTTGTTATATATATTTTTTGTATTCGGTGCTTTCATGCACCTTAACATAATCCCCTTTTTAATAATAGAACAAATATGAAAAAAAAAAAAAATTCTTAGCCAAAAGCTTTTATGCAAGGTTAAACGTTGTGCGAGGCTCTCTAATAGATTTAAAGCTATTAAGCACATGTTGCAATAATGGTAAGTTCAAAAAAATAATTTTTGGCAACAATTATTAAAAGTATTTTAAAAAATATATATTTTATTTAAGAATTCAAAAAGGAAAACCATTCCTCTAATTTATTGATGGAGTTATATACTTATAGATAATAATAAAAGTTACTAAAGTTTTTCTTTTTTTTCCATATATCAATTGTTTTTTTTAAATATGGGAAACTTGTGTTTCAAATCATTGATTTGGCTTTCAAAAAACTCTTATTGATTTTGGAAATAATTGCAAAGAAGATATAAAAATGAAAAATACATGATTCAATACTTACTTTATAAGTTTTTTTTCAAATATAATAAGATTAAAAGACTACTTTAATAAACCGCATTTATTACTATAATGAACGGTCAAGTAGCATCTATCATTTATTGGTGGTATCTAGTTAATATCATAATCAAAACATAATTATTTTTTACGAAAACAATACATCAGGAAAACTATTTTTAGTTAAGTTGCTCCATGTTCGAGTCAACTTTCTTTGTTCCAAATTGCTTCAATTTGTAATTGTGGTTCTTACTTTTAGCTTCTCAAACTTTAAGTTAAAAATCAAAATGCAAAACTATTATAGTAAATAAATCCATGATAATCACATTAAATATATAATTCTGGATCAGAGTCATGTTTAGGTATCATTTGAGGTGCCTTATCTTCTTTTGTTCCCTACCCATTTGGTTGGTAGGGAAACAAATTTGCCTTTTGGTTTTCAAAGAAACATAATCAATGTTCCCTATCTTTTAGGTTTCATTTATGGGACCTTTTCCCCTCTAAAACCACCAATTCTTTGAGTCAAGTCATGGAAATGGTATCAAATCATTATTCCATGAGGGTTTTTTCGAGGGTTTTTTTTGAAAAAACCAATAATAATCTTTTTTTCAAATTTATTAATAGAAAATCTGCCCTTATAACTTAAAAGTGAAATTTTTTTAAGTATAAAACTTTACAAAGTTCCATCTCAATCTCACAGCTTCATACTTAAAAAATTATTTTTAAATTATTCCTTCAAAAGATGATTGAATATATATATATATCCCAATTTGTCTAAATGAAGGAAAACCATAGAAATATTTATAAAAGTAATATCCTAAAGTCATAGAACCAGATCTGGTTTTTTTTCTCACATCCACAAAAACTGCTGGCATCAGATCCAACCCCCTTACCTAAAACCAATCTATATTTAGAAGGAATGAACAAATAAAAGGCTACTTGGATTGTGACACTCAATCCACCAAATTGGTTAAAACCCACCTCCATGAGTTGACAAGAATGACAATAACAATATCGTTGTTGTTATCATTATTATTATTATTTAAAAAAAAATGGGAAAACAACTTAAAAACAAAAAAAAGGAAGAACAAACAATACATGTTGTGGCAACTTGGACAAATGACTGGTGACCCAGAAGAGCTGCAAACAGAAGATGGCATGTTGATATCATTTGGAAAAATGTTTGTTGCAGGTGGTTCCCACAATGCAAGCACCCAAAACAATGACATTACACCCAATTCTTTATACCTCTCATTCTATATGGAACTTCTCTTTTTATTTCATCCATTTTGATCTATAGATTCCTTAGGAGAGGAAAAAAAAAAAACCAGAGAAGATGAAGAAGATCAACTTGATACTAAGGAAGTGCAAAAGCCTGTCAAGGCAGCTTGGGAGATCTTCATCCTACAGCAGCCTGAGATCCAAATCGACCCGAGAAAACGTATGGGGAGACATGCATGAGGGAGAAGAACACAGGGAAGCCATTCTGGTTGGTAGCTCAAGAAGGAGATATATGATTAGTTCCAAGTATTTAAACCATCCTCTTCTGAATGCCCTCATTGATAAATCTAAGCAAAGGCCTGGAGAGGCTTTGCTGGTCAAGTGTGAGGTGGTTCTCTTTGATCATCTCTTGTGGATGCTTGAGAATGGTGATCCCACACCCCAGTTCTGAGTCCTTACAAGAACTGGCTGAACTCTATGTCCTCTAAGACCGAAGTATTCGACCAGATTAGAAGCTAATCTGTTCATGGTAGGCTGCACTCATCCTGATTACTTGGAGGCAATATTCAATTTTTTTTTTTTTCCCTATGCATTTGTTCTATATAGTTGTTGTTGTTGTTGGTAATTGATCTCTCCTTGTCTAAGTTTCCAACTCACTGTTTGTGAAGAAGCAACAGTTTGTTTTTTGCCATGTAATATGATTCTTGATGCCTACATTTCAATAAAATTTCCAAGAAATCTTACAAGAAGAGAAGTTTTGATGTTGGTGAAGAAATTGACTGAAACAAATTAAGTTGTTTGTTGGTATTCAAAATGGACCCACTTGGGTGTTTGTGTTTTTAGTTTCACTGAGTGAAGAATAGTTCAATTTAAATTGCTGTCTTTACCCAACATTTATGGTGTCTTTTGGAGTTGGAATTGGAAACTACAAGGAATGGAATGGGGATAGGAAGACAGGAATTTGGAATTACTTGATGATGCTTTTGAAGACAACTCCAAACACTTTTTAGAAATTATTCATCTTTTCATAAATGAAATTGTCCCTAATGTTTGTTCTATAACTCAGTCATGTCTTTATCGTTAATTAATTGCATAAATGGATAAACGGATGTTTAACGTCGATGACATGGGACGTAACGTATGATAAGTGCTGATTATGTAGTAGGAACATGTGTGTGTCTCTTCAAGTGGGGAAATTTCTCAAATTTTTACTCCTAATCGTAGATCAAAAATTTTCTCAATTTTTACTCCAATCTATTGATTCAAGAAAAGGGGGAAAACCCTAACCCCAATTCAAAGGATTGTGCCACAACCGACTAATTTGTTAATTTTTTTGAGAATGAAAATGAAATTTGTGATTATTTGGGGAAATTTTGAATGTGTGTGAAATTTGTTATTAGGGGGCATGTCGAATGTGTATGAATCGAGAGTTGTGGAGATTGAATTTGGGGAAGAAAATAGGATTTTGGTGTCGTAGAGATTGGGGTCCAATGAAGGAAACTTGGTGGAAACGTATCGTATTGGAAATTGAATACAGCGTAAGCAATTCATATGGGTATACTATGAGTGAGTGATCAACAAATATCTTGCAAATTTTTCTGATGGAAGGAGCATTTTGCTTTAGTCCTTGTCAGGATGTGCATGCGACGTATTAGAAGTAATCACCTGCGTGGGAAACACACATGGTTCTAGCGGGCTGCCGATAGTGGGAACACTTGATGAGGAGTGGTCCTTCGAATCCATTTTAGGGTAAAATTGAGGGAAATTTCTCTTCCAAGAATGATACACACATGTTCCTACTACACATCGGCTACTTATCATACATGTCGTGCCATGTGAGCGACATTAAACGCGCATTTGCCCATCTGTGTAATTAATTAACAATAAGGTGATGGTTGATCTACAAAACAAACGTAAAAGGCATCATAGAACCGAAAAAAAGTTTAAATGCAAAATTGGACATACAAACAAACATTAAGATCACTTATGCACCTTATCCTATATATATAAATTAAAAATAATTGTCATAACTTATTTTTATTTGAAAAATAATTTTTTTAAATTAAGAAATAGATAAATTTTTTATTGTAATTTAATTATTTATAATGAGGTTAGGTAAGACAAGTAATCCATCCCTAATCACTTTTCCACTTGATATTGAGCATCTTTTCTAATATACATTAAGGAACTCTCAACTGGGTGAGAACATGGTTAATCTATAGTTCTATTTTCTCTCTCTAAAACTGAATTAAAGAGAGTCTCATTCAGTCAGACTACTAAATCATCCATGGAGCTATAAAGCTATTAGCTATAATATTACTAGTTTAATGTCAGGCCCAGAGTACTTCATTTTGTTTCTCCTGTATTTGAGGAAGGATCAAACCACATCTTCTTCGGTTCACAGTCGCCCAGCTGCAATGAAATTGCTGCTGCACCATCATCTTCTTCTTCATCAGCGCCATGCTTCAATGCAGAAAGATTCTCGGGGACCGTCCTCGCCTGTTCAGCGTTTTCATGGGGAGGAGTTGCTTCAGAGAAGCTGGGAATGAACTGGTGCTCAAAACAGGGACAAACCTTCTTCACCCCATCTTCCAGAAGAATTGCTTCCATTAATGGTAGATCCAAACTGGCTGCCAAGTTCGGCCCTCCCAATGGTAATGCCGGATATGGAGACCCAGAGGCTCGAATTTCTCTTCGCTTTTGACCGTCAGAAGCATTTTATCCAGGGGCGACGAGTCCTCGACGGTCGAGCCATTGCCGCTGGCAGAGGTAGCTAGTTGTTCTTGCAATGCAACTACAGAGCACATGCAGAAAAAAAAGAAGATGTTATTACAAGCTCCATTTCATGCTCATGTATTTGGTTTTTGTTTATAAAAAATAATGTTAAACGGTCTCATACCCGTACATGGAGAATCAAATAAACCAAATAGATGAAGGACTTTTAAATCAACAAATGGGAGTTCAAATTGCAGAGAGGTCTCGAACCCAAGGACCTCTTGCAAGACCAAGCTCTGATACTATGTTAACCGACCAACTCTCTTAAAGCCTGCTTATGATTTTGGTTTCATTACGAATATTACGCTTTAACACCCTCCCTCACGTGTAGCCCTGTATCCGCACATGGAGAGTCAAATAAATCAGATAAAGTCTTCCATGTGTTGGGGATAATGAAGGTTCGACTTTTACTGCTCTAATACTCTCTGGTAGTATTTGTTGACGTCAAATGAATAGTAACCATATACGTGAATATTAGTATATGTAAATAAATTATATACGTGAATAGTACCCGTACGAGAAAATCAATACAGAAATGAAGAACACCCGCATTTACGTGGAAAACCATTCAAGGTGAAAAGGAAAATCCATGGGCAAACTCCAACAATTCTTCACCGGTCTCCAAATGGTAAGTAGTACACTCTCCTAAGAATATTGCTAATCTGGGTATGCACTCAAAATTAGGAGATAACCTCACACTCCCGGTGTGGAAATTTCTAATTGAGAATATCCTCACAACTTTCCCTCTAATATTTTCTCCTCTCTTTCCCCTATCTCTCTCGATTTCTCGATGATTCTTCTTCTAAGCTTCACTGGGCCATTTATAGGCCAAGGAGAGGAGGCATCTTGCTCAAAACATGGAGCCTAAAGTGAGAAAACAAGGAGACATGCTTTCATGTTTCGTGATAGCATGTCTCTTAAAAAAAAAAATGCGGATCAAATGGGATTCAGAATTGTAGAGAGAGGTCTCAAACCCAGACCTCTTGTTGCACTGCCCGATACTCATGTTAAACTACTAACTCTAAAACAAGCTCAGAGGATTTAGATTTAATATGAATATCATGCTTACTAATAATAATTAAATAAATTAGAAAGTTCAACTACTTATATATTCTCCTTCAAAACAAGCTCATCAACTGAAATGACATAGATCGCTCCTATTTGAGATTATATCATTATGTGATTTCCTCTCTCACCTCAACTCAAAGAAAAGAAAAATGATAAAAAAGAAGAAAAACAGTAAAAGCTAGAGCAGATGAAATCAAAATAACAGAGGGATAAGGAAAAAAAATAGACGATCAATGAGGAATATCACAGTAAACCATACAAGAACTGGTAAGAATTTGGGAAAGAACAAACCTCTGAGGCCTTCACTAGTCGTGATGAGATCAAGTTCGAGGAGATTAAGAAGGCGGCCAATGTCAACTGCACTCGTCCAATTCTCTAAGGGTAGACCAGCTTTGATCTTAACTCGGCCACGGTTACCATTTCCTCCCCATATGATGCCAATCGGCCTAGGCTTCTCCCCATCTTGGCCAGTTAACAGAATAAGGCTTCCACTGTCTCCTTCAAGGTCAAATGTTTGTTGGTTCTCGCCAACAACGATCAAATCGGTTAAGAGGCACATCCCTCTCTCGTCGATGTACTCGAGGGCATAAGCAAATATAATTCCAGCCCAGAACTTCTTCCAACCTTCACAACTTGTTTTCCAATAATGCTGTTCATTGGAGACTGCAAGTCTATAATCTTGACATCTCCTATCTCTCCTAAACCTTTTACTGATGTGCTTATTGTGCTCATGTCAAAATCATCAGCAAATGGTATGAATGCCCCATCTGCTCTCACAAATGTCTCTGCAAATGCACAAAAGAAAAATAATAATAATAATAACAATAATAATAATTTCAGGCTAAGGTTCAGGAGACAACTAGATTATCAAACTGATGGGTAAGTCTGTCAAAATAGTCAATTTTATCTATCACCCCAAGGAAGCTTATGTATCAAAATGCGGAAGATAAGGACAATAAACACACATGCACTATATATATATCAAAGGCGCGCTTAAAGCCCAGGCACCACCACTCCCGGAGACAACGCCTTGCCTCAAAACGGCATCGTTTTGAATTGTACCTTGAGCTTTTTAAAAAAATAAGACCTCTCAAACCCCATTTTTTCCATGTTTCAACTGCAAAAAAAGCCTTAACCCTTCCAACTAATGTATAATCCGTATAGAAGAGGAGAAGAAGCAAAAAAATATCAACTAAAATAGCCAAGAAATTGTGAGAAAGTCAAGTTGGTATAATACCTATGTTAATAATTTGCAGCTAGTCCTGAAAATGCCATGATGACTATGATACGTATATTTTCTCGGGAATCAAGACAAGATCTTTTAACCCAGGAAATGAGAGCAAAGACAAGTTTTCATGAACATGCATGCCCCCCCTGAGAGGGATAATAAGGTAACTCTACCACTGTAATTCTATTGATGTATTAGGACCAGGTAAAATCAAGGAACACCTCTAATCCCAGATCCCCTGTAACAATAAACTCCATTTCTAAGAACTTAAACTTGTTTCAGCAAAAACTGAGTGAAGATATGACAAAACATTCTAGAAAACAATATTTGAAGCTCTTATGATCACATGGGCACTCATATTAAAAATGGAAGTGTAGTTTATCATTTCTAGAAGCCATATATGTCACATTAACCAGCCAAACAAATCAGAAACACGTTACCTGGGTTTATTCCAGCAAAGATTCCGAACCAAAGATCATCTGTGATGAATGAAGTAGCTCTCTCCACTGCTCCAAGATATACTCCAGGTCCCAGTGTCGGTGGCAAAGGATGAAACATCTTCTGACTTGGGTAATCTAAGTTAACTGCAACATGCCGGTTTGTGAGAAAACCAACTTGTCTGATACCGGTTTGACTCCTCACGATAGCACCTAACGTTCCAAAACCATCTTGGGACGCAACCTGAGCATATAGCTCCCAGCCTATCAGACGGGAAGCACAAATAGCTACTCTAAAGAACGATCTCAAGTTAAAGAAATAAATCAATCGATAGGAAAAGTAAATGAGACATGTATAATAGGCATTCTCAGTGGTTGTTTTCGCTCAAAAAAATAATAATAGGCCTTCTCAGTAAAGCCTTATAAGTGCCAGCTTCAAATTCGTAGATGCCCCTCAGGTAGACCGCTCGATTGACTAAATAGTTCAAGAATCATTATACCAACATCGGTAGACAAGGAGCAAACACAAAATATTTTGAAAATGAAATTAAAACCACTACAACAATAGTGTACCATAAGAGGAGAAAATCTAGAGAGAAAGCAGCCCAATAAATGTCAAAGGATTAATATTTAACTTTGTTTGGATACCAAATGCCCGTTTCAAAGCGATTTTTTTTTTTCCAAGGCATTACCCAATAGTATAAATTATACCATATATTCAGCATAGAACTAGCATTTTGGTATCTCTTTTCTTGGAGAACCCTGTGATTCTAGCTGGACAAGTTGGAAATGGGCCCGAGCTCTTAATAACCAAATTTTCTATCCAGTTTCTCGAAAGGAAAAATAAAATAAATGAAAAAAAATATATGATCTATTATTTAATTATGAGTCAAGCTAAATCCAACAATTTCTATTAGTTTTTCAAAGGTAAAAAATAAAATGGAGAGGAAAAAAAAGGAAGGAAAAAGGATCTATCGTTTAATGATTAGTCAAGTTCAATCCAACAACATACTTCCTAAAATCTTGGATGCACAAATTCCATTTTTCATCTCTATCTAGGTTCAAATCTTCCATTGCATGTTTAGGTGATCATGCCTTTTAGAAATAAACATGTTCTTGATTTTCCTCTTATCCTGTAGGGCTCTCTCAGTCTCAACTTTGACAAAAAAATCTTCAATTTTCTGTTAGCTTGTCTTCTAAGTCACTAAACAAATCTCTTCGTTAGGGTTCAACAATGACACTTCTTTTATATCAATTAATGTTTCAACTTCAGGAGTGCTTATTTAATAAATTTGCAAGTGTGTGTGTGTGTGCATTGACAATTTTATAAAAAAAAAGAAAAAAAGAAAAAAGAAAAAAGAAAATGGGAAGGAGGAAGAATTTTTGCAACTGCAATGAAAGATTTCTAACATTTTAAAGGAATCTGCAGTTGTACTAATAATAATAATAACAACATAAACAACACTACGACCTTGATAGACAAACTATTATAGCTCAGTCCAAGGCTGAAGGTTGGTTGAGAAACAAAAGAAATATCTCGGTCTGACAGAGTGGAATATACATGATTTTAAAGACAGATAATATCATACATCATATCTCAGTAAAGTTTATATCAAAACAATTTTAATTCCTTTGACGACAAAATATCATATCTCAGTCAAGTGCCGAAGGTTGGTTGATAAAAACAAAACATTATATCTCAGTCGACCAGTAATAGGCCATAATTCTGCGCACAGAGATAAAACTACCATCCTCCCATCAATGGAAAAGTTTAACTAATTCAGAAAAGGCTGCAAGAGGCCCCGAGAATACCTGAGAACCCGAACCAATACATGGATCACCCCCACGCAGATCATCCATAACTCGTGTGATACTGTTCTTTAGAGCTAACCTAGGTGCACCAAAATATGCAAATTCAACCACATCCATTATCACAATCATACACCTCCTGCCCCCATAGAAGGAAGAAATTCAACATCAAAATAAAACACATGTCAAATCATATGGGACATGGATTGAAAAATATCAAACAATCCAAAACCAAAAGGCAAAAGGGGAAAAAAATTATGTTCCCTCCCCAATTAACAATGAAAAATGGACAGAAGGCAGGCGAATAGCCGTTCCTCACCTCTAGCACATTGGGAAGACACTGGATGGGGCTGAGCCATTGCTTGTGAACTTTCCGGGAAACAAAAACAAGAATGGCTGGTATGTCAGTCAGCTTGCCCCTTCGAATACGGAACCCAATTGCAGTGCCGAGACTGTAACAACGCAAGACGGCGCATGAAATGCCCTTATGGTCATGACCTCGCTGGCGGAGGTTGCTCGTCAGCCTTTGGCAATGGACCGGGAGTTCCAGATAGCACTGCCTTTTGAAGGTTGGCAAAATAATTTGCCCTCTCTTCAGCTGCATCGTTTAATCTGCTAGAGGTAGGCCAAGAGAAGTAAGCGGCATTGCCCTCAGAGTGCTGTCCAGCCGATGCAAAGGGTTGAAGTGTCGGTAGACTTGAGGAAGGGAGATGAGAATGACAGGAACAGTTCTTTTCCTGATTAGGTGCTGATTCTTCTGACAATGTGGAACCAGAACATCGAAGCCTCAAATTCAGTTTGGTCCGATCCATCTATTGGTTCACCTACAGAGAAACAATCTTCATGATCCTTAAAATGTCTAAGATAGCGGTTCCAATACTTGTAATTAGCAAACTTCTCATTCCATAAAATCCATTTTTTGTTCCTTGTTTGTTTTCTTATAATATGTAGCATCTCCCTCTTCCCCAATATCAAATAAATGTGCACATAAACTCAAAAATCCCCATTGTGGGTCCGATATTCTTCCCCAAGAACTAACTTTTTTTTGTTGATAGTTAAACTTCTTTTTTTTTCCTTTTCTTTGTGGACTCGAACCTAGAACCTTCCATACCCCGACCCCACCCCTTTACCACTTGAGCCATGCCTCAAGGGCCTCTCCACAAGAACTAACTTATTTACTCCTAGTTCTAGATGGGTCTTGAAATCAAGCTCTTCATAAATAACTTGATTTAAATTTTCATTTTCGTGTTTGGCTGGTGGTGATGGGGGTATGAAAGAGTAGGGTAACACTTTCTTAAAAGGTTCAAAACCCTAATTAAAAACAAAAAATTTCATCCATATTAACATAGCAATATGCGTCTCTTATTAAAGGAGATTGAGAAAAAAGAAATTGGTATTTGGACGAACAAAGAGAAACGACCTGCTCTAATTCCATTTGGTTGCTAAGAAAACCGGGGAACAGAAAAGGAAACACAGTTTAAAGCCACATGATCTCTGTTATCTAATTCCATCAAGAGCCGACAAGAATAGCAATGTTTGCTTCTAAATCAAATCAACAGAAATAATAATGAAAAAAAATGAAGTATCAATTCCATTCTCTGTCTGCCCTCGTGTGTGTAAAACCAAAAAAATGCTCAATCTGCATCTGTTTTAAAAAATGAAAATAATAAAATGACAGTTACCAAACCTGTCTTGAAAATGGGAATTGGGAACTGACGTTAAACAGGAAAAACTCAGAAGGTAAAGAAAATACTAATTTGGTAAAGAAGATCACACCACCAGCATCCAAACAAAAACTGGCAGCAATAAAGTTCTTGTACCATGCTCCACAAGCGATTGTATCTGCTAAAATGTCAAACCCCGGGCAGAGTTGCAATTCACTTTCCAAGGGCATTCTAGATATTTATTCAGAGAAAGATTCTGCTTTTAATTTGAAAGTGGTTATCCAAGGAAATTAAATAAAAAAAAAAAAAGAATCAAAGAATCATTAACATAAAAGCTTTACGGATCAATGCACATATAATATATACAATCAGTATGAAATAACATACAGAAAAGAAAAAAAAAGAGAAGCAAATGAGAAAAAGAGAAATCGGATATATGAATAAGAAGTAATAATCATGGTCCTGTTCGTGAATCCAAACCAAAGACTCACTGATGAAATGGAGGAGAATTTTATGTGAAGGCAAAGGCAGGACTCTATTTATAATGTGATGTCCGGTGGCACGACATTTGACACCATGCAGATTGACCACCTGCCAAATTGCTTTGAAACGCCAAAGACAAAAGAGCATTCATGGGACCTCAAATTTCTAGTTAGAAGAAAATGATTTAATCTATTTTATCTCTCCCATCCTATTAAGGAAAAAACTGGTGTCAGCAGCATTCAATCACTTAAATGATTTGTAGAAGGGTAAAAACTAAACTTCTACAATTTATCATATGCTCAAATTAAGTTAATTTTGGACCCAAAAAAAGAAAATTAAACGGTCATAATTAGTTTTGATCAAATAAAAAATCACTTTGTCATCAAATGCTATGTGTTTTCATAATAGAACCAGTCAATAAACTGAAAAAATTACCAAATCACGGTTCACAATTTATGATTAGACCAATGGTCGAAACGCAGTCAAACCTGTGACATCATAAATATATAATTTATATTTAAAAGTTAAAAAATATAAATAAAATTTAACAATATTTAAAAATACTTTTATGTAAATGTGACCATATTTTAAATTCTATTATGAAATATGCATAATTTTAAATATGAAATATATTAAAGAATAGTAGCAAAATGGATTAATGATATTTGAGCGCGCCACACATTATATATATATATATATATATATATATATATATATATATATATCTCCCGCGAAACCTCTTTCCCGTTCGATGCCTACCACTCAGAACATGTCCTTATTGGAAAGCAAAGAATGCAAAAATCTATATAGTTCTGTTAAATCCAAACGCATCAGTGGGCTAAGATACCATATAGCTTATCTATCAAAATGAAAACCATGATTGGTTGGGCCAGGAAAATACAGATTTAATGGGAAAACAGTGTTCCAAGTGCTGAACCACAATGAGATGTTGACAGGTCGATGGTTGGACAGATCCAACCGGACGGTCCGGTTTGGTTTTCAAAACAATGATCAATTAATGATAATTAAATCCAGCAAAAACGAATATATTAGACCAAAAGGGCTGAACCCAAAGCATACAAGAAGTGAAGGCTGCAGGCTCCAAAAACAAGCCAAAAGAAAAGGGAAGTATACAGAGGATGAACCCAAAACAATGATCAATTAAAGAATAATATTTTGAAGGAATAGAAACTATTCATGTAGTAGTATTTCCTAACTCTGTAATAGGATTTCGTTTCCAAAGCTTAAAATAATTTGGAAGTAAGGTGGAAGAATAGTGTTGAAAGGATCATCAAAGCCTCAAGAGTTCCTCAAGCCTTGTCTTGGATCTTTATCCAAGTTTAAAGATTCAAAGATTCAAATATCGAGTTTGAAAATTTGAACATCAAGTTTGCAGTATCTTCAATCCAAGATCCAGCATTCGTACCCTCAGTGAACATGAATCAAGCCAAAGTACAAGCTCGACCCAGAACACGCCAAGGTCCAAACCTAGCCCAAGACACACCAAGGCTCAAACCGAGTCGAGGCCCAAGTCAAGTTCTTTTTCGAAAGAATGAAAGGACCAGTAGGGATGAACCATATTCCTACAGTTAAACATATTTCAACTTGGCCACAATTTTTTCTTTAAGAAATTTTTATGTGCTCTTATATGTTAAAAGTTCATCAATTGGCCAAATATTTTGGAGAGATGGTGTCTAAAAATTGACAGTAAATTGAAGTATCCATCACCTGTCATCTTTAAATGTATGTGGATAAGTGTTTATGATAAGAATTTGTATAAAATTGTTCAATTATCCACACAAATCCCAGCTATTGACAGTATAATCAAGGAAGTACCAGATTATTCCGAACATTTACAATGCAAAATAAAGCCAAATTTCCAAGAATTGAAGATATAGAAACAGAAAAGATGTGATTTCTTTTTCTTTTTTCTTAATATTTGGAACCAATACAACATAAAACTATAAAGTATCAAAATTATTTTCTCCTTTCCTCTGTTTCTCAGCAACCAAACGAAGAAAAGCTTTGCATCAATGGAAAAAAGGGAGAAAATAGAACTTTGCACCAAAAGTAAAATTTTGAAATGGGTATATAGAAAATGGATTGAACAGGAAAAAAACACCAGAAAGGGTAAAATAAAAGCAAATTCCAAAAGTGATCCAAAACAACCTAGTCCTGCAGTGAAACACTGTGCCTTATACTCATAATGTTGCACCCTTTTCCTACTCTCAAGATTTTCCATTTCCTCCTTCTTTTAGTATAATTCAAAGCAAACAAAATCGCATGATTCTTGAAATCGGGTTTCCAAAAAAAAAACCTCACAACAGAATCATTAGAGCCCAGTTGAAGAATCAAAGAGGACGTCAAAAAAAAAAAAAAGAACACTCACTGATCAGCAATGGAGGAGAATCAGGAGGTGGTGAAGATACCAGACCTAGTTGAGACTATCCCACATCACCCATATGTAGGATCAAAGAGAAGCCCTGCCCAAAACCTCCACAGTGTCCCACTCTGAGTGGCTTGCATAAAGGAATGCTTTTGAGAAACCCATCAAACGAGAACACCCAAACAGGCCTTTACAGTGAAATTGCAGTGAGGAGAGAGCTGCTTTTAGATGGTTATATATATTTAGAAAGATAATGGATGAAAAAGGAAGCGGCTCTTGGTGGGTTGATGCAGAATTTTAAAAACAACGAAAAGGAATGTGAGGAAGAAAGAGCTCGTGGGTGAAGAAGGGAAGCACGCTTGCTAGTATTTTAATGGGGGAGCTTTCTTCTTTTTTCTCCTTTGTCTTTCAATCAGGGGCTCTATTCTCTAATCAATCCACAGTTCTAATTATCATAAGATGGTGCTGATTAGGAGTGAAGAATACTTTATGGTAAAGCTTGATACTTGATTCATGGCTGTCAATTTGTGATCATCCAAATGGTAATTCATGGTCGGTTTGAGCATTGATTGATTGGGAAAACTTTCTTTCAATATATATATATATATATATACACACATATATACATATATAAATTTTTGTAAACCCTAGTTTTCTTCTCTCTCCTAATATCTGATCAATCTTGGTATGAAATCACCTATCCAAACTTCTTTTCATTTTTTTTTCAAACAAATTTTTTTCGTGATTTAACTATCGTTTTAAGCATACAAGTACACACTATCGCTTCGCCTTATCGCGGCGATCGATCGTGATCGTCTCGCATGACATTTCGATTGCTATCGCACAAATAATATTTACGCTTTCGGACGATTTGGGATTTGGTGCCAGTGATATTACCGATCAAATACATTAAATTAAATTAATGATTGTCAATACGAGCAAACTTGGGCATTACGATTATAGCCACAATATTAATATCAAACGCCAGACCCAACTATCAAATACATGCGCTTAATGACGATACAAGTATTAACCCGCCAACGCTGCTTCATTTTTATAATTTTACGATTGATTATACGCTTCTTTCGATATATTATTACCAATCAATAAAATTATTTTTCTCTTCAATATATATATATATATATATATATATATATATATATATATATATATATATATATATATATATATATATATATAATATCAACAAAATTTTTAATTTTATAATACTAAATTTGTGGTTTAAAATTTTGTTCTTGTTTTATTATTAGCTCATAATTAATGCTAAGTGTAAGAAGTTACTTCAAGTAAATATCATTTTTAGGTTGGTTTCTAAGGAACTAAAAAGTTTTTATACGCTTATAACTAAGAGTTGTTGTGATAAGGCACAAAATTCAAATGCTTAAATGTATAGTGGCGTTGAGAGGGGAGGATCAGGTTAATAGCATAGTTCATCACCTAGCCCAGCTAAATATTTTTAGATCCACATGTGTCCCTGATGTCCATGAGCTTATGGTTCATGTCCATTCCACACAAGAAAGAATATCTTGTGATGGTAGAAAATGATTTGTATTGTTGTGTTTCTTTATAACGATTATTTTCTTTGCTATTGTTATAGTTAAGAGTGATGTAAGGTCGAGCCAAGACCCGGTGTTAGTGACAATTGGGAGAGTATTTTTAGTATTATGTAGTAAAGAAATTATGTTGATAGCTATTTGGAATATATCTTATGATACTTGAGTTACATTTGTCGTTGGTATGAAGTTAATAAAACCGATGTTTACAAATAATGCAACAGAAGTATCGATAAATGGTGTTTATAACAAAAGTCTGTGAGACAACCATAGTTACACTTAACAATAGCATAAAATAAGGTTCAAATAAAGCTTAAGTTATATGAAATTTTCCATCATGTATAACTAAAGTGGAAGGCAAGTTACTTAGTTAAAAACATGCATAATGGCATAGGGAGAGATAGAGGGTCAGGTTCGAGTCTCATTAGGGACAGTTTAATACCTTGAAATTATAGTGTATTCGAAAAAAAAAGTTTGATGAAATTTAGGTCATGATTGATTTGAGAATGGTCTAAGTTTCATGAAATTGGTGATGTATTACATAATTATTGAATGTCTTCACCATGTATCGAATGTGCTAATAGCTACTTCGATGTACTATCCGATTGAAGCAGAGATACAATTGTCCACTATATCGTATGATTATCTACATATTTTCACCTCTGGAGTAGTAAATGCCTTCAGTTATAATAGTACATTAGTAGATCCATGATATTACATTCACTATAAACAATATTACTATAACCTCAAATGTACTATCGGTCGGATGAAGTATGGTTTGTCAGCTATCGTTTGATCATCTACACATTTTCACTATCCGATAGTATATTCACTAATTATGACAATATATTCACTAGTTGTGATAATGCATTCACTACTCAATGTACCATAAGTTTGACAAATGATTAGGGATCTCCAAAAGCCGGCCTTGTGACCGCGACCTTGGGTCACTAGGTCGGCTTAGAAGCGGGCTCAAGCGCGTTTTAGAAGGTGAAGTGCGGGCTTGATTTTAAACTAGTTCGGCTCTTGGGCCGGGCGGCCGTATTCATGGGCTTTAGGCACGGAGGCTTGCCCGAAAAGCCCGCCCGGAGGGCTTTTGCTTGAGCCAGTCAAGGACCGCTAAAGGCCCAGGCCCCTCCACTTAAGTAGTTATGTTTTTATTTAAATTGTATTTAAGGGACAAATAAAAAGTAAAGTAAAGCAAGAAAGCGATTGAAATAAAAATCTTACGTTTAAAAATTTGTTAATTCGAATATAGTATATTTTGAAATGTATTAAAGTTCGCTATATAATAAGTACATCCCAGCCCAGGTTGGCGCTGTTGTTGTCGATCGTTTGTATGTAACTTTTATTGTAAGAAAATAAAAATATAATCTGCGTTTAGCGAGAAATATTTTAATCACTTTATTTTGCGGTGACGGGAATAATCATGAATCCCATTCATATTTTGATAAATTTAAGTTCAACGTATCGGTCACTAGTAGAACTACCGAGCGTGATCGTGCGTCTACTTGCTAGCTAGAGATTCCAATGTTTTAAATATACTACTGGCCGATTTAGCCGGGTGACAAATTACGTCTGCTGTATGTTCTTTATTTTCCTTCAAGCGACTTAGATGGCGTACTCACATGCGCGGTTAATGCAGCCGTGCGATAATAGATAATACAGGTATTTTATTTGTGTTTTTCCATCATTAAATTTCAAAATCTTAATTGTCTTCAAATATAATTATTTATACACTAAGATATTTATCACATATCGGTTGTATTATTTGGAGAAGCTGGGTTGTTGCATTTTATAACTAGCATTTAAATGCGACTTATAAAAGACAGGAGAGCATTGTGGATGATGATTTTATCAAGTAATATCATTTCATATTTTCTTTATAAATGTTATATAAAATATATAATAGCAATTTACTTCATTTTAATTGATCTTCGTGTAAAATAACTTTTAACCATTCATCTAGAGCATCAAATTTTAATCTATAAATTCGACAATTAAACCAATATAGTAAATCAAAGGTATTTCTCCCAAATATTTTTTAATATTTTATATCATTGCAAAAATTGTATCATTAAAAATTTCATAAGCTTAAATAATTTTGTAGTCTGTAGTATAAATCTTAGTTATTTGCATAATGACCAGACGTGAAGTTGGATGATACATAGTGAAATTATTTGTTGGGCGTAAAGGAATTTGAAAGATCTTGTAGAGAGAGGTCATGATGTCTGCGTCATGTCATTTAATCACATCGACGTCTACGTATTATTATTATTAGATAGTTGCGTTTCGTATAATTGTACTACCAACATATTTTGTAATATTTTGTAAAAAAGCTTATAAGTAGAAGATTCTATCTAATTGGTATATCTAAACTTATATTTTCTTTTCATATTTAAGAAAATTTACAACAATAAAAAAAAAATAGTATGTTTTGCTTTGGAACAATTAATATTATATCACGATATACCTAATTTTACAACAATATCAACTTGTTTTAATCTATATTTTACAATTATATTTAAAATATGTGCCTGATAACATTACATGAAATAATTTCTGTGATCTCTTTTATTTACTTGAAATATTTTTTAATATTTGTATTATTTGCATCATTATTAGAAGCGTTATATAATGTTATTGTAAATATTTTATCGCGAATCACAAATCTATAATTTCATCATTTATTAAAATTGCTTTATTTTTACCACTATGTGGATTATTTATTTATTTAAATTAATTATTATTTATTTAACACCATTTCATATCTATATAATGAACGATGTCGTAAAAATTCTGTGCGTTAAAGATGTTGAATGTGAATGTTAAGCAAATTTTCGTACAAAAATTGCAAATATTTTTAAATTTTCTCTTTACGTTTTGAAATATTTTACATGTCTGTCTTAGCAGTATTTGGACAATATTTGAATTGAGGATTAATGATGTTGGTGTTTACGAATATTCGTGAGTTTGAAGTCGTATTAAAGGTTGTTAGTCTCTTTATTATGTAATCGATTATTCTTTCCGACACGAAGACTCATCATAAGATTTTTTTTTAAATTTCTGCATTCATCTTTCTTTAATTGCATATAATTTATAATATCACATTATCTTTAGATTCTGCAATTTATTCGTTATGTCTTTTTTAGATGACTTGTTCACAAAATTTGATCAAATTCAGAAGTTTATTCTAATTTACGTTTCTTTTATTTCTTTTATTATTTTAAAATTATTTATATTATATCAAAAAAATTCACATTATATTTGAACTAAATTTTTGCTTGATGATACACATGGACTAAAAGAAGATGCGCATGTATTATCCGTATTAAAATTATTAATAAAATATTATACTTAAAAAATGAATCAAAATAAAATATAACAAACAAATAAAGAAAGTAAGGTGGATACAAATGACTAACTCAATTGGAGATCGAAGCCGAAATTAACAAAATCCCAATTATTGGAGTCTTATGCCCAGTTTGTAATTTTGCATATTAATAATATAATGTAATAGAAGAAGTGAGAAACTGATAGAAAGAAAATGAAGTATTAAAGGAAATGCTGAGATAATAGAAAATTGAGTGAACTTGTGAGAAAATGAAATTAAAAACTAATTTGATGAAAATAGTAAACAAAATGTGTAATATTTATAAAGAAAAAAAAAAGTGAAAAAAAGAGTATGAAGATTTCCAAGTCAATGGTCGCTTTGTGATCGTTGGAAGGGGGGCTGGATTTGGGGGAGGGGAAAGGAGGCTTGGGCCGGGTGGGTGGGATGCAAACTTTCAAATTTTTAAGCCGGCCGGGTGCGGTCAGCGAGCTTAAGGGATATACCGACTTAGGCGCAGGCGCAGAGATTTCTTCGAGGCTGGGCGGCAGGCCGGTCAGTTGGAGACCCTACGAAGGATTACCAAACTATTTTCATTTTAAATGCTAGTAAGATTAGTGAAAGGTATTTCCGGGTTTTACTTTTCAATGTGTACTTTTTGTAGGGAACCAACATTTTTTTTAGAGAGTAACCTAACCATGTAATTATATTGTTGGTGATGTATGTACAAATATTTACCAGCTAGTTTCCTTTCAAACAAAAATTACAAATTGATTACTAGTAGCCTACTTTTCCCATGTTTTTCTTTAAATAAAAATTTAATTGATTCAAAATTAATACATCAATTAACACGCAGAGTCGAGAATTGCTAAAATGTTCTAAGAACAATCTGTCAGGTTAATAACGTTAACGTAATAGCTATTGTAGTATCACATTTGAAATTTTTATAATACTTAGATTTATGATATAGTTAATTATACGATGATCACGATTCGAATTGACATAATATTGTCTGATCAAATATGTTTTATCGTTTGAATTGTCCAAAACACTAATACCTATCGTAACAAATTGGTAAAATTCAACACAAATAACACGCTGCAATAAGACAGAGATGAAAACACAAAAATAATAAAATAAAACATAGATGTATATGTAACTACCAGGGAACAAAATTTCCGATATTTAAGTAGAAATATCGTGATGGATATCGATAAGATATCTCGCCCCAGAAATTCGTTTAATACGATTTTCCGATGGTCGTTGTTTTTCGGCACTGTTGTTGACTTGAAAATGCCAATTAGCATGGTGAGTTTGAGCCGCTGAAAATCTTTTCAAGTATTTACTCGATAATGGCCCAATTTGATTACACTTGTATATATAATCTGGCTTTTTATATTATCTTATTATTTATTTGTTCATGTCCTCTTTCTGTAGTATGATTATAATATTTTATTTTATTTTTATTTGCGTTATAGCTTACTATAATATTTTTAAATCGAATATTAATTTGAAAATGAAAATAAGTAAAAAATTATTTAAAAATTTAAAATTATAATATATAATATTTTGAATCTCATAGGTATCTACGTAATATTTATAATAATACGCAACAATTAAATAATATATCTTTAACGTAATATCACGAGATAATATATTAAATATAACGTATTTAAATTTAATAGTCTTAATCAATTTGATTTTAATATCGCTTAATTAAGATATGAATCATTTATCATCCGTCTATATAATTAAAATATGAAAAATTTTAATCGAGCAAATATTTTTGTAAAAATATTTCTGGAATATTCCGATATTTAGTAAATCGATTCTGGAATATATCAGTGTTTAACGATATTTTGATATTTGGTAGCAGCGCGTGATTAACCAAAAATCAATCAAAACAAATCTCAACCCAAAAAACCCAAAAACTCAAATAGTCTCTATCTCAACGGAGTTACTCTAGTGAAGCTTAGATCTTTGTCACTTGAAGCGGAAACTGGAAATTGACAACGTAACGATGATCGTGAGCCCGGATCCACATCCAAATATTCAAGCCTCTCATTAAACTTCGATATTTATCTGCTTTTCAATCATCAATTAATTCCGTCAACCATGGCGAAACCTTAATGGCTACGGCAACAGTAGGGTTGAGAGAGAGAAAAATTACTTTTCCCATCCTTTTTTTTTTCTGTCATCCGTACATAGTATTTTTTTTAATTTCTTCAGAGCTTTCAGGAAATTAACGGATCTGACCAAACTCCCGCTGCTTCCAACTGTATATTTGCTTCACTCCGCAGAGGCGAAGGTGAAGACCCCAGTTAAGAGAAATTGTGATATGTGAAACCCTTGAAACGATGTCGAAGCGAGGAGGGGTAGAAAACAATCGAGCCATCACCGATCGCCTCCTTACCTGTCACCAACGCCTTTACAGTTCTCTCAAATTGGGATTCAGGTATTCTCTCTCTCTATTTTTTCTTTCATATGAATTTGACCCCTGTTTGGTTTCCTAGAAAGAAAATGATTGTTTTGGAAGAGAAATGTGGACAATTCTGGTTTAGTTTTATCCTTTGCTGTGTTTTTTTTTGGCTTTTCATGAATTGACTTTTGTTCTGGTCGCGGAGAAAGGAAAGGAACTGGGAACAGTAAAAACTGTTGTAGATTTAGGAAGAATTTGAAAGGAAGGAGGAATCTGGAAGTTCTTAGCCCTGGATTTAGGTTTGTTTTTCCTATCACAAAGAGTTCATACTCAGTTATTTGAAAATCTTTGCCTATTGAATTTGAAGAGCGAGTTTCTTCGAAGGTGAAGCATTGGGTTATTTTGGAACTTGATTTGTTTAAAAGATGGTATGCCTATAAACTAGGCTTGAAGTAGTAGTCTGTAAGAAACATTAAATAATTAATTTACTGTAATTATGTCACGTAAAAGGTGACTTTATTTGTAAATTAGAGAATTTTTGTAGTTGAATTATGAGTCTATTTTCTTTAAAAAATGAAAATTTGAATCAGTCATTGGTTCTAGTTTGGAACCTGATTCATCTCCAAAAGATAATTACAGACAAAAAACTTGACTGTTTAGAGATCTAGTCCAAATTAAGTCTCATGCAAATTTTACCCTTGCCCTGGATGATTCTCAAATTATTATACAAGAAATATCTGCTAAAAACTAATTGGTCATTTTGGAGTTCAAAACATTGGATCTGTTGTGAATTGGAGATTAATCAAATTCTGAATGAAAATATTCCCTGCTGCATGCAGTGCCTTTAGTTTCAAAATCAACGTAATATGTTCAAACATACGATGTCTTCTATCACAGAAATTTTTTTTTGGTAAAAGTGCAAATAACTACTGGCTTTGCTCCTCAAGTTCATTGCTCTAATCATGACAATCGATCTGAAACATGTAAGCCAATGCAATCCACTGGAAGCTCAGAAAGTTTAAACTTGCATCATGCAAGAATATCCTATAAATAAGAAATTTTATGTGCCATCTTTGTACACTGTTTTCTTGTATCACTATCCTCAATTTCACATGATAATGATCCACCCTGAGTGGTTCTTAGCCTATTCAACATTTCCTGCTTAAACATGGATCAGGGCCATAGGCACAAGTCTTGATCATCCTATCATTCTTTACTTTCATGCTCCAAGTCATAAAGTGCTTTCAGGCTAGAACTTCCTTTGCTGAGTGAAGGAGCACATACTCCCAGAGAAGCAAAACTCTCCATAGAGCAGAAGCAGAACAACAACATGGAAGGAGATGATGGTCTCTGTCTGTATGTGATATGCACATGGTAGATTAATTAAGAAAATAATCCAGTCACTAGATCTTGGCCAATATCACTTATCATACAATGATTGACCTTTTGACTATTGTTTCCATTTTCTTATCCTGTTTGTAGAATGCATGAATATTTTTGTGTTATTTAGTCACTGGATGGATTTTTGTAGTATGAATCTTAAAATGTAGATACACTACCATATTCCTAATTTGGTTTGTGCCCCAGCAGTTCTTATGATGACAAGAAAAGGAAATGGCGGTGCCTAGATATTGAGATGCAGAAGCATGTAGTTCATTCTATTAGTGCATTTCTTGGATTTATTTCTGCAGACACTTAGCAACATCCACTTGTAAAGGTAGAGGCAAGTGTTATTTCTTATAAAGCAGAGCAGAGCAAAGAACAACTTTATGTTGTTACAATTGACATGTGGGGCTTCGATAGTTTAAGTTTACGATTGGGATAGATGCCTGTGTTTATGTCAAACTATCATACATTTTTTTAATTTTTCACAAGTCTGTTTGTGTCTATGACCATAATTTTAAACCTATAAGTTTGGTTGATAACCTTTTTAAGTTATTGGCTGAAGTGTTGGCAAATAGACTTAAAAGATGATGAGTGGTCTCTAAATTCTGGAATGCGTTTGTGGAGGGAAGGCAATTTTCTAAATATCGTGCATATAGCCAACAGGGTAACTCGCTCAATGTTGAAAAATCAACAATTCTGGGGTACTGTGCTAGCTTGACATTAAGAAAGACATATGATCCAATTAATTGAGACTTCTTACTTTTGGTATTGGATAAGATTGGTTATTGGCTGAGACTTCTTATGATCCCTTAAAATTTTAAATCTATAAGTTTGGTTGATAACCTTTTTAAGTTATTAGCTGAAGTGTTGGCAAATAGACTTGAAAGATGGTGAACAAAGTGGTCTCTAAATTCTGGAATGCATTTGTGGAGGGAAGGCAATTTTCTAAATATCGTGCTTATAATAGCAGGGTAGTGGCTCAATGTTGAAAATCAACAGATTCGAGTCTTGTACTGGCCCGACATTAGAAAGATATATGATCAATTAATTGAGACTTCTTACTTTCGATTGGATAAGATGGGATTTGGGAAGAAAGAAATGGTCAATTGGATTAGATGGTGAAATGTAACAATAAGTTTCCTAGGCTCTCGTGAATGCGCCCTTTTGGCTTTTCAAGAGCTTAGGCTAAGCGAGAAGATGCACTCTCATTGCATTTGTTTTGAGCCCCAGCATGGGTGCTCAAATTGCCACTCGGTATAAGAAATTTTTTTTTGGGTATAATTTCAAGGTAAAGGTAGACGGAGAGGGACTAATGACCTCACTTATTTGTTGTTTCTAATGATGCTTTAGTGCTTAGTGAGCTATTCAAGCCCAAATGACTTATTTAAATTACTTATGCAATTTGTGGTTTCGGGCTTGAAACTAAATCTAACTAAGAACAAACTTACTCTAGTGGGAAAGGGGAAAACTTGGAAGAGTTGGCTTTTATATTGGGTTGTAAGGTGGGAGAGCTTATTTATGGCTCCCTTTAGGTGCCCTTCATAATTCTTGATGGCTTGAATTGGGTGAAGAGAGGTTTCATAAGATTGACAATGTGGAAAAGATAATGTATTCCAAAGGGGAGGAGGATGACTCCTCTTATTCCTAACCTTTATCCGGCTGCCTATCTATTGCATGTTGTTTGAATGTTGAGATTATGAATTTTAGATTGAAACTGATTCAGGATTTCCTATGAAGCAGTTGGAAGTATAGAGAGAAAGCCTCATTTAGTGAATTAAACTGCGGCGTTTAGATAATAGAAACGATGACTTGATAGTGATTATTTTCTTCATTTAACAAACCCTCACATGCAAGTGGAATTGATGTTTGTAATGGAAAGGGAGTTTTATTTTGATAGGGTCAGTTGGTATCCGTCGACCGCGGAGTCTGAGTGGATGTCGGTTCTTGACGCAGCCGAGGCCGGGTGGGAGTCTCTTTGTGCGGAGAGCTCTGCCCAATCTGATACGCATATGCACATCTCAGACAATGCAATATATCCATCCACATGATACATACATGGATAGAATGGCCTCTTGGGCCCATGTGGAAATACTCATCAATGTACCAACTATATCCAAATGAATTCTGAGTTAATATGTTTTTACTCTTATCTGACACATATATTAAACTTAACGAGGTTCTAATACATGTATGCATCATCAAAGCCCGCAAACCCGGCTTTCTTCTAATCTTAGTCCACAGAGACGACACCGTCCTCAGCGCGCTCCCCATTATGCAGCCAAATAATATCCACCGACCGGTGTTTGTCTTCCCGATGGTGGAATGTCGCGCAAGTGGGGCTCTTTCTCGCTAAGTGCGGTGTAATGTTCAAATAAACACATTGGCGGAAATACGTGATCTGCCCAGATGCAGCTGACGGCTTTCGGATCAGAGTCCTCACCGACTCCATCCGCACTCGCGCCTCGTATGAAAATTATTATTTTGTTTGTTTGTGGGCAATACTTGATGTGTATATATCAATTGGGCCGCTCAAACGGTGATATATTATTTGTTTAATGGTACCCTCCGATGAATATCGGTGGGTGACTCAGACGATTGTTTATTTTTAATTTGGGCCCACCACTCCAGATAATTAATATTTTTAGATGACCCTCGACAGTTTTAATTTAAATGCCGTGCCAGCTCGGCTCTATGGTCTTAGGGTGTTAGGTGCATATGGAATGCGTGTATGCGATTCGATCTGGTCCCCAGTCGCGTGTAAATATGTAAACGTGCGTATATTTACAAAACAATCAGATTCACCTGATCACGTCGTGTAGTGCCGTTTCGTCACGTGAAATTAGGCTGACACGTACAATGATGAACACGAATGATTTAGTTTTAAATCACTTTCGACCCGAACACATATTTTCACAAAAATATATTTTTAGGAAACATTGTTGAGAACGATAAAATACTGATTCTTGTTCGCTTTCAAAGCCTGATTTATCGGTTCACTTAGTGAACGGGTTTCACGACCATTTAGGCCTCCTTACAAACCAACACATGATTTTATAGAGCAAATTCATCACACATTTGTGAACACTCCGTAACAACGTCACGAGATTTGTTCGTGGGTCTGAAATCCAGTATTCCGATTCAAAGGTTTGGAGCCGTCAAGCGGCGGATTCAATGCCGGTGTGAAACATTAGCATGAATGCTTACTTGAAAACCATACGAGTAGGAAGCGCCATAGCAGGTTGAGGAAACTCCTAAATCCGGTACCTGCGGCTTCCGGCGTGGCGGCTCTCCTTTTTGTCGGTAGCCGGCGGTTGGATCGTGCGTATTTTAGAGAAACGACTCTCTCACTTAGAAACTGTCGGAGCTCTTGCATCTTTTCTCCTTTTCCATTTCACGTTTTCCTTTTGAATTGAAGACAATCACTATCTGACTTTTTGTCCTTTAGTGACTTAAATCAAATCCTTAATGGCCATTCGATCGCCCCGTTTAGGTTTGGCGTTAGCTATACCCGACCGTCAGTTCCGTAATTTCTCTACTCATACCGCCCATGACACGCCCAGTACGTGTCATATCGCGAAACTTTGTGCACATCTCGAAAACACGTTTCACGGCGCGAGCCGCGATCTTGCCGAAAAAGCGTGTGGCTCCATTTGTCACCGGTCGACCCGAAATTTGCGTCTTGCTTCAGATTTGTGAGAGCGATTCTGAAATTGAAATCCGTTTCGTCATCGAATCTAGAGAATACGATGCAGTTTTAACCGAAATTAACAATTTTGTAATTGAAATTACGATTTTGTCATTTTTCCATAAATTGGAATTTCTCGGGTCTTACATTTTTTGGAGGCGAATTTTTTTTTTTTAAATGAGGAGGTTTATAGGGTGGTGTTATAAGAAAGCGAGAGACAAATGTGGGGTTGGGTTATAGAGGGTTATAGGGAGATTGTCAATAGTAAAGTCTCTGTGAAGAGAGAAAAGAGAGAATCCCTAATTTTTATTATTTCCACAGAAAAATAAGTCTAGTCTCTACATTACATATTGGACTTATATATATACACACTTTCATAGGACCCATGTCTGATGTGATAAAGGAAAGGCGTGCAATATCTAACTCTACTCAGTGGAGCATATATATGCCGTATGCACCCGAAGCTTGTTACAAATGTATTTAATTACAGGACCTCGAGGAGATTTAGTAAAGATGTCTGCCAGTTGATCCTCATTTGAATTGACAAAACTAGTAGCCATTACATCTGATCACGTCTTATACAATGAAGTGACCGATCAGCGACTTTCAATGTGTTTGGTCCTTTCATGGAAGATTGGATTGGATCACGATATCTGGCTTGACTTGGTTATCACGGATGAGCTTCATGTTCATCATTCCAAATCTCGACTCACGGGAGAGGTGTCTGTTGCATGAGTTCGCATGTTGCTTGAGGCGTAGCTCGATCTTCAGAACCGACTGGGTCCAGCCCTTCACGAGTATTGTTTAGCACTGCTTCCAGGGATATTAGGTTACCACCAATGAAAGCGATTGCCGGGTGGAGCGATCTATACGTGGGTGAGCCGTGATGCATCTGTGTGACAATAACACGGGTGTGACGCATTCTCGTCTGACACACCTTGGCACAGTGTCACTTAATATCTTCGAAGAATCTACGATTCTGACATCCCGATGCATTTATCCACGTGGTATTGTAGGAATTGACTACTTGACCTTCTGGGAAGGAAATGTCTGGCTAGAGTAATGAGTGAGATAGTTTAGGTTTCACCTCTTAGGTCGTCGATATAAAGATCTCAGAAAGATAAAAACGGCAGGAGTGCGAGTTTGATTAGGATGTGGGAGTGTCGTAGGTTTCTGATCCCCAACATCTTAGGTTCTTACGAGATGTCTAAAAAGCGTACTTAGTTGGGAGGGACTACGAGTGGATTGAGCTATCTCGATTCCCGAAAAACCTTGAGTTTCTTGAGTCTTTGGTTTGAAAGTGGAACGAAAAGATGTTGCTTTAGTTTCGATACCATCACGATCACGCATTAATAGCCGATGTCATCCATAAGCAAACCGGATAAATACACTTTGCCACAGAAGGTTATGATGATAAAAAAGCCCGAATGGTCTGCTTTGTCTTTGAAGCATGCGAATTCTTGAACAACGAACTAAAAGCGGCGAACCATGCTCGGAGATTGTTTCAAGCCATATAGAGCGTAACACGCACACTAACCAGACTCCCCCTGGCAATGAAAACCGGGTGGTTTGCTCCGCCTCGGCCTCTCGGCGAGATCACCATGAAGGAAAGCATTTTAATATCCAAGCGAAGCGGCGGGGAACACATAAGCGACCGTAGACGACGGGGCAGGCGAAGCAATCTTGGCGAGGGAGAAGGTGTCACCATAATCGAACCGTAAACACAGTATATCCTTTATGACCAGCCCAGTACAAGCGTCGACTTGATATCAGGGACCAACCTTAGCGTAGGCAATGGCAATGGCTGAAAACACGAATGGCAAAACAGAGATCGAGTGCAGGTGGAGTGCGAGCGACCATTTCATCTACCATTGCACATCAGCTGGCAGGATGGGAAAATTTTCTCATTGGTGTTCTTCGAGGAAGAAAGCAGAGAAATAGTAGAAACAAATACGAGAATAGGGAAGATAATCGATGGTAGCTCGAAAAAATTGTAAATAGGATGAGGATTGCTAGTAGAGCGATTACCTTTCCGACGATGGGCAAGTTATCGACCTTGGTAGAAGCCAGGTAGGAAGAAGTGAAGGGAGAGGAGGTGAGTCGTGAGGCTGTGAAGGGAGAGAGCAATGAGGACGGTGGCAGCCCGATGATACTTTGAAGTGGACGAGAAGATACATCATCAAATAGGCGAGGTGTTAGGAAGGGTAAGACTTGATGTGGTAAGAGACTCAGGAGGAGGAGAAGAGGGGAGTCCTCGAAGAGGTGACATCGGCGAGGAGAAAGTGTCGATGGTCCCGGGGAATAACCGCGATAACCCTTTTGAAGTGGGGATGGCCCTACAGGAAGATGCATTGGTGGCCTTGGCGGAGGCTTGTCTTGTCTGGAGTGAGAATATGAACAAAGCAAGAAGTCTATGACCCGGAGACCGGAGGAAGGAAATAAAGAGGTTGGCGGGAAAAGAAATGGGAATGCGGGCATATGTCACGGATGAGGGCATACGATTAATCAAATAACCATTGTAAGAACAGCGTCCCAAAAGCGAAAGGAACATGATAGTGGAGGAGAAGAGTACAATTTGTTTCAATAAGATGGCCGATTCTTACGTTAAATTTCTGCAGATTTTGTTGAGGAGTATGAAGCGCGAAAACGATGAAGGATTCATGTTGGACATAATGAAATAAAAGGTGCGAAAAATATTCTCGGGCATTATCACTACGTAACACACGAATAAAAATATTGAACTGGGTTAGAATTTCAGCATAAAATTTATGGAAAATAGAATATAACTCATTCGATTTTTAAATTAAAAATAATGATACGTAGGAATGGTCGTCGATGAAGTGTCCAATCTTTTAAAGCCTAAAGTAGATGCGGTCAAATGAGGACCCCGAACATCGGTGTGGGCGAGTTCAAAGGAGATGTTGCGGATTATTCAAACGGCGTAGGAGCGAGACACGAGTATGTTTTCAATTGTGGAACTCACCGCCTTGGTAAGCGTGAAGTGGAAAAACGAGGGACCATCATGCGGAACTTAGAAGACTAGAATTGTAGCCCCGGCGTTGTGGATGAGGAGGACGTCGGTGGAAAAGCATGGGAGATGATTGCGAGGAGGTGGATAGAGGGTCTCGAGACTCACGTCCGATGCCAATCATCTTCCCCGTACTCCGATCCTGCAAGGTCATAAATTTATCAGAAAAAATAATGGAACAGTTAAGAGTACGAGTGATTTTACCGACGGGAATAAGATTAAAGCGGACACTCAGAGTATAGCGATGTATGAGAGGGGTAGGGGAAGGGAGGATGAGCTAAAACTAATAATTTTAGCCACGCTGAGAACCATTAGCTAAGGTATCGTAGGGTAAAGTAAAGGGTGTGAGTAAGAGAAGAGAAAAATCTTTATTACCGTAATGTGATCAGAAGCACTAGAGTCTAGAATCCAGGTCCAAGAGAAGATGTATGAGTAAGGCAGGCAGAGGCATTACCTGGCCCGCAACGAGGCAATGTGTCGACTGGCCGGCTGATGTTTAAGATAGATCATACTCACTCCACTGCTGGGGAATAATTCGAGATGCGTGAGCCCAGAGTCCGGGCAAACCGAGAATCGTAACTCGAAGATCGGGCCACGGTGCAGCGCGGAGGTCATCCATGCAACTGATAACAACGATCACGAGTGTGGCCAAGCTTATCGCACAGGTGCAATGAGGATGTCGCCCGACCCTAAGCACACCGCCCTCCCGGCGTTTGTAGGGCGGAGAAACTAAATACGTAAGAATCTAAAGGGTTGTCTGATGGCAAAGTCTCGGTGGTGGAGAGACGGAGGGAGCGAGCAAACACATCATCCAAGTTGATGGACCGCGGATCACAAGAATATGATCCTGAGGGTCTCAAGATCCTGACTTGGCGCCAACGGCAGTGCGATCCGCGAAGAACTTGTCAACTCGCGCTTGTCGAGCCCCAACGCCACTAGTAAAGAGGCATCAATGTCGAACTCCTCCTTAAGAGGCACCGCCAATATAATTAGATAAATCCATGTCTTGTCATGATATTAACAGCGTAAGCCAATCTTATGTTGTTGGATATCATTCGTGTATAGAGCTTTGGTCGATTCCAAAACTTAGAACATGTCTTGTGTCTAAGATGATTTATACCTGGATCAACCGACGCCATAATACGCTACAGTCTGCATCTATTTTCTTCCAACGCACCTCACAACACAGTGATAAAGATCCTCCCACGTAATGCAAGACGATCCTCATAACCCTCGTCCTACGAACTTAGCCCACGTAATTCACCCGAGATAATTTCACTACCAATCGATTTTTCCGATGTGATAAGAGGGAGATCCGTGAGATACCGTAAGTAAAAATAGAATTTTTAGTTGCCATATCCACTTAATCGAGATCGAACTCATGTTTCGATTGAAGAGAGCCCATCAGAGGGCAAATCACATTGTGGAGCGAAATCACGGCCGTGGAACTGAAATCGGCCAGGAACTTAGAGATTAGCAAAAGAGGACTCAAACCGTAGAGAAGACGACCGACCTGAGGGCTATGAGGCAAAATGGACCAAAAGGTGGAGAAGAGGGTTTCGGTGGACCACTGAGGGGATAGAATGAAGAAGATTCGCCACACGAATCCCAGTGTGGAGTCCCACACGAGAGTCACGCGCCCACACGCGCACTCACGCCGGCGCTGCTGTGGATCTGGCAGCTCGCGAGGAAGGCCGCGTGATGGCGCGTGGTGTTGGCTGGTCGTCGGCGGTTGCTACACCGGCGCAGATCTACCGCGCCGAACTGCGGTGCCTCCTACGGTGTTGAGCCTTCCTAAAGTCTCCACGCGCTGGATCACGCATCGGGCGTTTGCGCGGCGAAGAACCGCTGGTGAGAAGGAGACGGAATGAACACTATCATCAAAAAAGTAAATTAGGTTTTCCCTTTGGCTCTGATACCATGTGAAGAGAGAAAGATAGAACCTTAATTTTTATTATTTCCATTAAAATAAGTCTAGTCTCTACATTACATATTGGACTTATATATATACATACCATAGGACCCACAATACAAGAAGACACAAAGGAAAAGACTGTACAATATCTAACAGTCTCATTCTCTGTGCATAATGTGAGGAGGATCAGGTTTTGGAAGGATAAATGGTACAATGGCAGGCCTTTGTAAATATATTTTCCTGTCTTATTTCCCATATGATAGTTCAAAAGAAGCGTGGGTGGTAGATTTGTCAAGTCAGTCAAACTAAATGGCTTGGAGATAGAGGTTGTGAAGCATTACTGTGTAGAATCCTATCATTGATGAATCTTTTTCCTAGTTTTTAGGTCCATATTGAATGGATAGGAATGCAAAGTTGATTAGGATGTTATACAGATATCTATACAAAGTTGGTTTCCTATTTTAGAGGTTTCACTTTTTTTACATTTTTTTACCCTTTTGTAACTAGTCTATAAAAAGAGCAGAAAATATATGAGACAAGGTAGGTTTTCTCAAAGGTTCCATTTTTTTTCATTTACTTTTGAGATTGTAACATAAGATGGTGAATAGAAAAGAGACGATAAGGTGATTTGATCAAAGACAGAGCGGAACTTTCTCTTTTATGTCCCTTTATTCTAGAGCTTAAGAGGTTAGTACGTTTTCAGCAGGGGTTGTTTGGAAGGCGTTGGTTCCACCTAAGCGACTGTTTTTGCTTATGAGACATCTTAGGGAAAAATTTCAACAGCATATCAACTTTAGATGAGAGGATGGATGCTAATCAACTGATATTTCTTCATATCTAAGTGGATTTAATTGACCATATCCTGTTACATGTGATAAGGCAAGGGTTTGGCATAATTTTTTTGCCCTCCTTTTGCAGTGCTTCTTGGGGGTTACCTTCCTTGGTAAGAAAGACTTTTTTAGAATGGCATGGTTCCTTTGTTAGAAGGAAATAAAAAAAGTGAGGGAAGCACCCCTTTTTACCTCTTTTTTGAAATTTGGTAGGAGTGAAATAGATGATCTTGTGACAATGAGGAACTCTCTAACCAAAGGCTGAATACATTTTTCCTTTGTAACATGTTGTCTTGGACCAAGTTATATATTACTGAAGGTCCAATGTCCTTATATGACTTTATTGATTAGTTGGGTTCTCATTGAGGGAGGAAGTAGTTTTTTTGTGATCTCTTTTCCATTATTTTTTTGACACTTTTTGGTGACTGTTATATGTGTCCTGTGTACTTTGATGTGCCCTTTTTGGTTCTTTATTAGCAGAACCTTGAATTACCTATCAAAAAAATTAAAAAAAAAAGTAGATCTGTATTTTTTCTTATGCTGATAAAACAGTAGGCCTAGAGCTGGCAATATATGTGATATTAAGTGTTAACATGAAACGGGATGTTATGAAGTTTCATTTTTTTTTTGGATTTAAAGAGAAGAATAACGTAGAAACAAAGTTAGTTAAGTTGATGTACACCTAGTGCATATATACTGAAAGAATAAGTCAAATTTCATGGGATTTTAAAGTTTATGTTTGGAAATCTTGAGGAAGTTGCAAATTAAATTGAAGAGAGATTTAATGAATGAAAGAAGAGTTTTGTGTCATAGAGAGAGAGAGAGAGAGAGAGAGAGGTGCGGGAGACAGTTAGGGCCAAAAATTTTATGAGAGAAATTGAACTAAGAGTTGATTGATTCTTTGTTGTTGGCAAATACTAGAATGAGTATTTTGAATTATTTACTACCATAGTTCACTTAAAACATGGGCAACATGAACACGTTGTATGTGGAACCTGTTACGACCCTTCTTGGTGAAGAAGAAAATGGAACAAGTATTAAAAAGATTCTAGAATAATATTGCAGATTATGGAACTTTTCACTTGTGGTATTAATTCAAACTCTGGATTTACATAAGTCGGAAGGAATTGTTGAGAGTCCTCCTGCCCTCCCTGTTTCAGCAATCAGAAAAAAACACCTATCCTCCTCACAACCCTCCCTTACAGCAAAAATAGAAAAAGACAAAAATAACAAACTCCTTCCCTAAGGTGCCAACTAGGCATAACCACTTGTCTAACCTCCTTGCAACCCTCCTTTTGTTGCTTGCTTCAGACGTCTCACATATGTAGCTTGGATAGGAGAGCAACATTACCCGCCACCAAAAAGCAGACCTTGTCCTCAAAGGTTAAAATCCTGAAACTGATGTTGGATTTCCTCAAAAGGCTCCCAAAGAGTCCTCGAAAGTTGGCAGGTCCTTCCATTGAATAGTACTTCTTTGCACGGTTTCATGTTTGCATTGTTGGACAGACTCCTCTAACTTCCAATGGTTCGACGAGCAATTCTAGGTCAGAAGTCAAATGGTAGGGGATGGTTGAATAGCCTGACCAATACGTCGTAGCACTTCAGAAGGGCCAAAATAGCGGGGGGCTAATTTTTCATTCAGTCTGGTGCACAACGTTTGTTGTCTTTATGGTATGAGCTTCACAAAAACGTGGTCACCTACGTCAAAGTTGATGTCGCGGCGATGAGTATATGTAGATCGCTGCAATCGGAGCTGAGCTTGGTGTAAATGTTCTTTGAGCTCCAGCATAATAGCATCTCGGGAAAGCAATTGACTCTCAACCTCTGCGCTGGTTGCTGAACCTTGTTCATAGCGAATTAAGGGTGGTGCCGGGCGCCCATAAAGAGCACGAAATGGAGTCATTCCAACGGTTGAATGGAAAGCGGTGTTGTAATGATATTCTGCCCAGGCCAACTAGGTTGTCCAACTTGATGGTTTGTCGGAAGCAAAGCAGCGCAAGTATGTTTACAGTCCACGATTGACTACTTCTGTTTGCCCATCTGTCTGTGGGTGATAGGCTGAGCTTCGTCGAAGTTCTGATCCTTGCAAAAAAAATAATTCTCGTCAAAACAAACTCAGAAAAATTGGGTCACGATAAGAGATAATGGATATTGGGATGCCATGTAAGCGTATCACTTCCTGAATAAAAATTCTGGCGATAGTCACTGCTGTGAAAGGATGCTTCAATGGTATAAAGTGTGCATATTTAGTCAATCTGTCCACTACTACCAGAATGGCGCTACACCCTTTTGATTTAGGCAGTCCCTCTATAAAATCCATAGTGATATTGTCTCATACTTTATCAGGAATTGGGAGAGGCTGTAAGAGTCCTGCAGGGGCTGATGTTTCATGCTTACTCCTTTGGCAGACTTCACAAGCTTTTCCAAACCGTTGGATCATTTTTTTCATTCCTTTCCAATAAAATTTTGCAGCTAAATGATTATAAGTACGACGGATACCCGCATAACCCCCTATGGCACTGTTGTGAAATTCTCGCAGCAACATAGGTACATAGGTTGATTCAGTAGGGATAGCCAACTTTCCATTGCAATGGAGATGGCCTTCCACCAGTGAGAACCCAGGGTATGATGCTGGATCCTGCTGGAAAGCATGCTGGATGTTTGATAAAAGGGTCAAAAAAGCAGCCACCATTCCTTAAGGTCTTCAAAGTTCTTGATGATGGGAGCTGATAATAAAGATAAGGTAGCATTGTCAGGAATTCTGGACAAGGCATTGGCTGCTGAATTTGAGCTGCCTAGCTTATATTGTATGGAGAAATTGTATGGCATCGGCTTCAATAGCCATTTCTGGTATTCAATTTCCACTTCCCATTGTTCCAATAAAAAACGTAGGCTACGTTGGTCAGTCCATGCTACAAAGTGCTTACCCAGATGTAGGGTCTCCATTTCTCAATAGCAAAGACAATGGCCATGAGCTCCTGTTCATAGACAGATTTAACACGACCAAGTGGGCTGAGTTTTTGGCTATAGAAACTATTGGTCTATCATGCCTGCACCTAAACCCAAACCTGATGCATCCATTTCAATCACAAATTCCTGAGAGAAATCGGGTAAGGACAAAACTGGTGAACTGGTCATAACCTTCTTTAACCTTTGGAATGCACGGTCAGCCTCTTCATCCCAATGAAAAGCATCCTTTTTCAGTTGTTGTGTGAGTGGCCAAGCTAGGGAACTATAATTGCGTACAAATTTTTTGTAATAGCCAGTTAAACCTAGAAATCCGTGTAAACCACGGAGGTTTGAAGGGGCCGCCGGCTAGTCTATTATAGCTTGAATTTTGGAGGGATCAACGGATACACCTTGAGCATCAATAACATGTCCCAGATAATCAATTCGTGTTTGCCCAAAAACACACTTCATGAAATTTGCAACCAGTTGATGAAAGCGAAGGGCAGAAAAAACAAGCTGCAAATGTTCAATATGGTTTCGGTAGTGGAGCTGTAGATGAGTATGTCATCAAAAAACACCAGCACAAATTTTCTAAGAAAATCTCGGAAAATGTCATTCATCAAAGTTGATGGCGCATTGGTAAACCAAAGGCATAACCAGAAATTCATAATGGCCTGAATGAGTGCGAAAAGCAGTTTTTTGGACATCCTCCAGCCCTTATTCAGTCGGTGGTACAGTTTTAAATCAATTTGCGAAAATTTGTGGCTCCGTGTAGTTCGCCAAAGCTCCTCGGTGATTAGGATCGGGAACTTATACGGAGCAGTGAAAGCGATTGAGAGCACCCGATAATCTACGAGCTTCCAACTTCCTTCCTTCTTCTTCACTAATAGGACTTGGATAGTAAAAGGCTATTGCTTGGCTAAATGATTCCCGCTGCAAGCATCTCTGCGACAATTTGTTCTATCTCATCCTTCAGGATATGGGGATATCTATAGGGTCTAACTGAGATCGGTTGAGTCCCTTCCTTAAGAACAATAGCATGATCTTGTTACGAATTTGAGTGAAGTAGCCTTGATGGTGTTACCAAATGTGTTCGAAATTTTTCTAACAACTGCTACTATTATGGCGATGTTTCTTTGTATGCCTTATGTCTAAGAACCCTCATCCATTGTCATGAGAATAAGTTGTCCAAAGTCTAGAAGAATGCCTTGCCCTTCATGTTGGATTGTTTGCACCATAGATCGTAGTGAAACTTGGGTCTTGCATAAAGAGGGGGGTCCCCTTGGAGCTATATCCTTATTCCACCCACTTTGAATCTCATTGTCATTGCCCCCTAGTTCATGTGTGACTCCCCTAAGGATGCTAGCCACTGGTATCCGAGAATTACCTTTGAGCTTCCTAGCGAAATTGAAAAAAAATCAACCATGATTTCCAATTCCGCAAGGTGTAGTTTGACTTGTCGACAAACCCCTGTAGCCTTAATTTCATCCCTCGTGCTGACACTACTCAATTCCAGCTGTTGGCGATTTGACAGCCTAGCTCCTCTGACTAGAGTCGCGTGATGAATTGTGTGGGGCTCTGAGTTGGCGAGTGCTACATCGGACCTTCGGATCTTCCCTCGGATTTTCAGTGAATGAGGTGCCGACAAACCTACCATGGATGATAAGGACAATGAAAAAGGAAAAGGTTCGTTGTTTGTATCCTCTGTGTTGTCAACCTTGGGTGTCGGATTTGCTTAAGAAGGGATCTCGTGTTCTCCTCCCCCAACGAGCTCCTCCTCATCCAAAACTCACAATATCTGAAGTTCCTTCCATTCGTAGCGGTGGCCGGGTCCAAATTTCTCATCGTAGCAAAAACATAAACCTTTTCTTCGTTTTCACGCATTTTAACCCATCAGCCAGCGGAAGCTAAGTGTGGGTTGTCGTTTTTAAATTCGGTGGGTATGGGTTTAACTGCTGAGGCATCCCTTGTGTGGTAGGTCGCAAGAAGGACTATGTGTGGATGGTGCGGGTTGATGAATGAAATCTAGAAGAGGGGTTTACTCCATAGAACAAATAGTCCTAGTTTTGGAGTTTGGATTGCCCGCGTTTTTTATCTTCAATCTGTTGGGCTATACGCATTATCTATTGGAGGCCCATTGGGGCCCATAATCTTAGTTTAGCCTGGAGGTCTTCTCTGAGCCCATTCACGAAAGCGCTCTCCAATACTGCATCCGTAACCTCTCTTAACGGCACCGGCAAAACCTCAAAATGCCAACGGAATTCGCGAATAGAAGAGGATTGACATAAGGCAAACAATTGATCTAAATGGGTTTCCTCCTATAAAGTGCGGAATCATTCCAACAGTATTTCACGAAAATCCGACCATCCTCTAAATCCCCTTCTTCCATCCTCATAGTAGTACCAGGCGAGAGCATCACCTTCCAAACACACAACGGCTGCTCGAAGCTTTTCAATCGAAGTAAGTTTGTTAATTTCAAAGTATCCTTCCGCCCAAAATAACCAGCCATCTAGTTTGTTGCCATAAATAATGGGTAACTCTAGTTTTCACGGCAGGGTATCTCAATCGGCTCTGGTAACCCCTTCAATCGGAACGCCTTCTACTTCTTCCATCTTACCCTTACAACTTCCTGACGCTTCAAACTCCGAAAATAAGTCATTTGCGGCGGTCTTCCTTGGAGCAGTACAAAGACTTGAGCGTTCCAGCCTCTAAATGTCGGACCAGAGAGAGTAAACTCTCTTCCACTTTCGACAGTCGCTCCATTGTGTTATTAAGTCAATCTACATCCCAACCAGCTCAGTTGCTCTATTTGGGAACCAATTTGGTTTAGTTCCGATCTAAATGAGGCCATACGGCTTTCGATTTCATCCATTATGTTCTCTGATTTTTTTCCGGCAGCGGTAGTCCTAGTCTCCATGCTCTAATACCAAAATGTTACAACCATTCTTGGTGAAGAAGAAAATGGAACAGGTATTAAAAAGATTCTAGAATAATATTGCAGATTATGGAACTTTTCACCCATGGTATTGATTCAAACTCTGGATTTACATCATTTGGAAGGAATTGTTGAGAGTCCTGCTCTCCATGTTTCAGCAATCAGAAAAAAACACCTATCCTCCTCACAACCCTCCCCTACGGCAAAAATAGAAAAAGACAAAAATAACAAACTCCTTGCCTAAGGTGCCAACTAGGCATAACCACTTGTCTAACCTCCTTGCAACCCTCCTTTTATCGCTTGCTTCCCAATTCTCACATACGTAGCTTGGATAGGAGGCTTAACAGAGCTTTTTATTTCCAGTGGTGGGTACTTTTGTGGAACTTTCTTCTCTGGGTCAATCAATGGTTTCCATAGATGTTGGTTAAAATTTAATATTTGAACAATATGGCAAGTAGAGGAAATCCTTTTATTTGTGACTTCGAAAGGTAAGAATGTGGAAAATGTTCAAAAATGAAGTTTAAGGGAGCTATTTCTCTACTCAAATTGGTAGGTAACATATCACCCAGCTTGTATCTAAAATCTTTGTTGTTGTGTAATACTTAATAATTATGGCTGAGATTTTGTGAACTGCATTTCTATTAGGTTCTAACAAGCAAGAGATGCTGATGATGTATTGGGGTGATATTAGGTGAAATTTGTTGGTAGAGATGATTCCTAATCTAACTCCTTCCGGCTATCTTTTCTAGGTCATTAAATCCATAGTTGTTTCCAATTCCAGGATTCAGTTGCTGATATGATTAAGGCATTGGAAGGAACTCTTCAATGCAACAGTGAAGTTGTATTAATCATTGCGGCAAAGGTGGCATTGAAGTTAGTCCGGGACTTGCCCAGTTCAATGCTGCAATCTCATGTGTTAAATCTTATTCAGCCATTTTCATCTTTATTATCTTCTCATCAATTAAAGGTTGCTTCCCGGTGTGCAAATGGTTTGAATCATATCCTCACGCATCTGGTTATAAAGGAGGATAGAGTTATTTGGGAGATATTGACAGAAACAAATGCAGTTATTCATATTATCAATAATATACAAAATTCTTCCATTAACATGGAATCAATTAAATATTTCCAAAGGATGGCTTCACTTTTAGGGAGGATATTGTGGCGGTGGCCACCCTCTCGGTATCGTGTATGGAATGATGCTGAGTTGTTGAGGGCTTTGGAGGTTATACGTGTAAATCCTGATTCTTCTGTTAAAGTTGCAGTTTTCCAGTTGTATTCTGCTTTAGGTATTAATTTTTAGTTGTTGCGTTCTTACTTTACCGTGCTCAAACTTTATTGGCTTACATTATAAAATTTGTGGATAAAATATTTTTTGCTTGTCTGCCAGCTTTATGTGGTAATGGGGCTGAGAGGCTTTTAGAAAATGGAGAAAACCTTATAAAAATGGTGGTTCAATGCATGGACAGCACACAACCTCCTCCTGTTCGCATAGAAGCATTTAAACTCGCGCAGTTGTTGGTGGTAATAATCATGCATTACCGTATCCTATTTAGTTAATGGCATTTTCTTTCATGTATGAATTATTCTGTACCAACAATTGCACAGATGAGTGGACAAAGATGTTCAAAAATTATGAGATTGTCTTGTGAGTCCATTGTCCAAGCCATAATTTATGGACTCAGTGGTAGCAGCTTGCCTGGTAGACAGAATGCTAAAGATCAGATTTCTTTGGTAGTGGAGGCAGGTCGTCTTGCCCAGATTACTCGTTGGGCAGGGGAGCATCACATTTATTTTTGGAAGCTAGGAATTGACAGAGTCCTATTTACCCTTCTTCTGAGCAAATCCCATAAAGCCCAACCACCTCGACATTCCTTGTCATTTGAAGAACTGAGTGCCATAGCATCGGAGGGTCCTGCATTCATCTGGGATATTCTTGGGGGGCTTGTAACCCACTGTGCAGAAGATTTCAATCCTGAGATGAATGAGAGTGACTTCTCAATCAACATCCTTATTGGTTGTGCATGGTAGCGTCCCTATCCATCAATACTACAGTATTCTTAATTTTGCTTCGCTTTTCTTTCTTTCTTTTTTTTTTATATACATTCTATTCTTTCTTTCTCGAAGACCCGATTTATATATTTTTCAGGTCATTGTAACATATAATACTTATCTTTATCTTCTGGTTTCTGATTTATTCTGCCTATGTTCTTTAATAGCTGGACCTTTGTGGACGCAATTCGTAAAAGTGGTCAGATTTGCCAAGATGATGCCAATAGTATCAGCAGCCGTTCAGCATCTAGAGCAGTTCTGTTGATTTATTCTCCCTGCAAATTTATTGCTTCACAGGCCCGATCCATATTGTCTGCAGCTCTAAAGCCAGATGGCAAGCGTTATCTAAAATCCTTGATGGATTACTTAGACTCTGTATCATCCAGGGATGAGTTTGGAAGACCAGATCGCATTTTTTTTAGCATAGTGGGATTGACGTGTTATTCAGTTTTGCCGCAGTATCGGAAGTATATTATACAGAATGAAGGGATAAAAATGCTGCTGGCTTTTATAAAGAAGTGCTTGAGGAATGATTTCAATTTGGGAAGGTTGAATGTTGCCACTCATTTGCAAGATATGTTCAGTCTCCGGACATGTTACCCGACATGTTGCCATACATGTACAGAAGATTGGGATGATGGAGGCATTCTTTTGCTGTTTAGTCTGTGGGGGCTAGCTGAATTGATCCACCATTCTGGTCCCATGAGAAATTGCCCTGATTTATTTTGTGGTCAGGTGGAATATACTGAAGCTCAATTAATCAATGATCTCCAGGAGATCTGCAATAATACTTCTACTCCTGGGCTAAGATGGTATGCTGCATACCTTCTTAGTTATTTTGGAGTGTACGGTTTTCCAAGCAGACTTGGAAAAAGGATTGGGAATGCACTTGGTGAAAAGGAAAATGCCGATACACAACTCATTCTTAAAAGCGGAGAATCTTTGAATGTTCATGGTGTTCTTCTTTTGGTCCAGTGTCCATCATTGCTGCAGACTGTGGAACTGCCTCTCGATAAGAAAAGTTCTGATGGTTATTCAGTTAGACAGTATACGGAGTTGACAAAAAAGTTCAAGAAAGAAGTTCATTTATCTGCTCATGTGCATCACCTGCCATTAGTGAAGATTTTGGAATTTGTTTACTTGGGATATTTACACGCAGGAGAAGACCTTGTGAAATCATTGAAAAGTTTCGCTAAACACTGTAAACTGCAACCTCTACTACAAATGCTTCATAGAAAACGTCCAAGGTGGGGCATACCTTTTCCTGGACTGGATCTTACTCGGGCACTCGATTTTGATGGGCTTGCCTTTTCGTAAGTTTTTATCCTTGATTATTATCTTAATACATCTTTAAAATTGCATCAAATTAGCATGATCTTTTATTTTGTTATTGATCCTCGGATTTTGAACTTAATGGAGTTTTGATGAGCTACACTTTAGAGACAAAAATTTACGCCTTCCCATAAATTTCTGGACAGTACATCTATCAGCCTGGCCAGTCAGTGGAACCGTACTATCAATAATTTCTTTTGATTCTCTTGTTCTGTAGATTTGCAATCTATGACTAGAGTTAGAAGACTCCTATGTTCCGATTCATCCAATCTAGTGGTAGAAGATATTCTGGTTCATCCAAGATCAGAGATGGGATAGAAGACTTTCTGGTTTCCTAGTTCATCCAAAATGAATAACCCTTGGCATGTCCTGGAATGTATTCACTATATTAGTTGTTTGATAGATAGAATTTGTTGATATGTGAGAAAAGGAATCCATAGGTATAAGATTTTCGAAGATTGTCCCGTTTTTGCCCCTGATAGGTAAAATGATTCTAAATATTTATGGTTGTTGTTTTATTTCAGGGATGTTGTCCTGAAAGCTGAAGCAGCTGAAGAGATGCAGTGGGCATGCAAATTTTGCTTTGTTTTAGTGCCTCATATGCATGTCCACAAAGTTATATTGTGGTCAAGTTGTGATTATTTCCGGGCCATGTATCGGTCAGGCATGCAGGAGAGGTGCGTACACAAATACACTTTGGTATAACAGGGTACTTCATATTTCCTTTTGATGCATCTTTTATTAGTCTCCCTGGACAGAGTCCCTACAAAAAGCAAAGTTTGTATATTTATAAAACAAAAGGGCACAATTCTTGAATTTCTGGATAAAAGCTATAAGTTTAACTCGGTCCAACAAACAATCATGGAAGTCTTCTAACTTACCCAATCAGATTAAGTGCTATTCTGAAATGCCTAGATATGCATCAGCTAGACACCTTAATTCTCTGTTTTCATTTTATGTTATTTAATTATGTAAAATGTTTTTTTTTTTCAAAAAGAAAAAAGTGTCATCCTCCAGAAAACCAGAGTGTAACACATTGCGTAACAATTACCCCATGCTGATTTAGCAATTAAGACATATCTGATACCCTGCACTGATTTAGTAAACGAGAAATATCCTGGAACTAGACATATTTTCTTCATTTGATTGATCTCCTAGAGGCTAGCACTTCCTTCTCTGCTTGATATCGTCGTATCTTCTAAGCTACCTCTTTGTGCTCTTTGCTCTTATTTCAGTAAATGCTTCTCTATCTCAACCAATGCAACTTTTTTTTTTATCCTTGCAGCCGTTCCCTCTTCGTAAAGGTCCCTATCAGTTGGAAGGCATTGGTTAAACTAGTGGACTGGTTATATTCCGATAAACTTCCGACACTTGTCTCTGGCTGTTTATTTCATAACATGGATGATAGAGAAAAGCTTCAGGAGCTGCAACCTTTCTTGGAGCTTTGTTGGCTTGCAGACCAATGGTTATTGGAAGGTATTCATGAACACTGCTCAAGAGTTGTCGACTCTTGCCTGGATTCGTCGGAAAACTTGTCTCTTGAAGTACTCCAGATATCTGCTAGGCTCTCCCTGTGGAAGCTGGCTGAGGCCGCAGTAAATCGTTTAGCTCCTTCATATAGCCGTCTCCGCCTCACTGGTGAAATCGAGAAACTGGATAAAGACCTTGCTGATATGGTTCGCGCTGCCTCTGTTAGACATTCCCGGGGCGGTTCAACCAAATGAAAGTATGAAGAGGAAGAGGAAGAGGAAGAGAAGACAACAACAGGTGAGTTATAGTTATTAATAGTAAATACAGCATCATACGTTTTATAGGATTCAAAACATAGCTTTAGAACATCAAAAATGTTTATGACCTAGTAGCTAGTTCATTCCACCACTGTATGTATTTTCTGTTTCTATGAAGATGTGTTGAGTTGTTAAAGCCATTACCAATAGACAAAATGTTGAAGGAATCCAATACAAGATTCTCTCTGCCAATAACACACACGTATGTGAGGCGTAGAGGCGGTAATTAATAAGTTTTGGGGGTCAAGGGCGAAATTAGTATTAAAATCGTGAACTTTCGATAACATTTGCATTTAAATCATGAACAAAAAGTTGGCTTTTTAAATATAGTAACTTTCATGAATTTTGATTTTTTATCCCCAACTTTCATGAACAAGAAGGTCTCGAATCTATGACCTTTTACTATATTAAGCTTTGATACCATGTTATACAATCACCTCTTCTAAAAGCTTTAGCTTTTAGGATTTTGATTTAATACGAGAAGATTTGGGTTTAATCCGAATATCATGCTTCTTAATACCTTTCTTCTCCCGAAAAGCTACCCTCTCTTGAAAGCCTTTGGAATGGCCTGATGGAGAGCTCTTAAACCCCAACGCCCAGCTCTTTTGAAATTGTGTCATGTTCAAAACTGTGATGCTGCCAAACGCAATGTAAATTATTATTTAAATTAATATAAAGGCAAAGAAATCAAATGTAATTTTGCTGCCTTTGTGTTATTTTTTTTTTTGTATATTCTAAATGACATGTTTCTTATTCAAAGGGCTTACTGGGTAAGATCATAATTTAACCCAAAACCTTAAAAACTATAGGAGTAACAGGGTAATTTTTTGTTGGATTTTTAACCAAAGGAATTCTATTAAAAGACCAGATGATTAAATTGTCACCGATCAGTGGCGGAGCCAGAAACTAAAGTCAGAGAGGTATAACTTTTTTTTAATAAGTAAGCACTTTGTTATAATAGAGTAAACTATTTTCGCTGGTTGAAGTTGGAACCCCTCTTGGAGAAGGCATAACATAATTTGGGGGCATGGAACTCTTCGTCATGTGTTCGATTACTAATGAATATAATTTTTTTTTCTTCAGAATTTGGGTGGGGGGACTCGGGGCCTAACCGTATAAACTAATGTTTTAAAAATCAGATCGAATCAATTGGTATGACTGATCGGATCATCAACTGGTGATCTTTTCGATCTTGGTTTGATCATCGATTCGACTCCTAAATCGTAAAACGATAACTTTTTCGGTTCAATCACCAATTCAATATTTAAAACATTGGTTTAAGCAAATAATCTTGAGATTTTTGCTATAAACAGTGAAAATGTCAAAGGCATCAAACTGATTCATCAGCATGTCTAGAGCTCTCGTCTTGTTGATGGATGTCAGGGACGGAAATTTTCCCCTTAATCCCTAGGAGACTCGAACCCGAGAGCAAGGTTATGCCCTCATTGAACATCCACCAGCACTTTGTTGTTGAACTACAATCCTCATTTATTAATGCATGTCAAACTTATGTAACTTAAATATGTCCCTTGAAACTAAACCCGGGCTTATGGAAGTCATAGTGTTTTGGATATATTTAGTTTTTTTGAAAAAAAAATTATTAAAATAGGTTGGAAATAAAGATAATGTCAAAACTAGTGCGTAAACAATAATGCCACAGTTAGTAATTACGGTATTGAAATTTTTTTTAGTTAATGTCGTAGTCATTAACTAAAGTATTGACTTTAAGTTAATGCTTATCGTTCATGCACTAGTTGTAGCATTATTTTTTTTTTCAAAAAAACTAAATATCTCAAAAACTCAGTCATACACATGTAGGCCTCCTTTTGGCAAGCAATCTCCATGGAAGATTAAAATTCGACACTCACGGCATGAAGGTAGGCTTGTTCAAGTAGGCTGTCAAATTCAATACGACACGATTAACCGACCACGATTAACGTGATTAGCGGGTTTGGGTAGGCTTAAGCGGGTTGAATTGATAAGCAGATTGGCCGTTTAACAATTAATAAGCGAATTCGTGTTCGGTGGAGCATCTTACTTAGTTTATAACGTTCACCGTTTAACTTATTTGTTTCTCTTGTCGTTTATCGATGATGTATTGGCGCATCGAAATTAATGACGCTGATTAGCAAGCGCGATTAATCAGCGGTGCATGGTTTGGGTGAAGGAACCTCGCGGGTTCGGGTGTCGCCAGGTCAACGGATTTAACATGTTTAATAAGCGGGTCAGTGTTCGGGTTTACATGTTTTCACCGTCACCGTTTCGCCGTGTATTTGCTTGACTATGCGTTTGACACCCCAGTTTAGGTGGCAATGTTTTTTTTTTTTGAAAGTTAATCATTTTTAATACAAAGTAATAAACTGTCCTTATTGAGACTCGAACCCCTTCCCATGTCCTACCTTTTAATGCCTCTAACCAAATGAGTTAAACATATACACAAATGGCTTAATGTTTACAATGATACAAATTAAATATTTTTTTGTATTATGTAATATAAATTATAAATAATATAAAATGTTAAGTAGTTTAGTTCTGGTTGAGTAGGGCCATTGAAAATATATAATATATTTTTGAATCTATAAAATAAATTTCTTATTTTTTTGCTTTAAAATATTTACCCACAACCAAAAAAGAGAGCAATTTTAAATTCATTTCCTCACATTTTTCTTTCCTTTTAATTTAATTTAATTTCCTGAATGGGCCCAAACTCAGGAGATCTGGGCCGGGCTTCGCAGATGGGCTCTATTTTGGCCTCTAAATATGCGATAACTGACTACCCACAGTCTCTGTCTTCCCTTGCAAGGCTGAGACTGAGAACCGTTTCTTGAATTTTCTCTCTAGGGTTTCTCTAGGGTTTTTTTCTCTCCAGCCATGGCCAAGCCAGGCCGAGGTCGCAGGTCTCCACCCTCCGGCTCCGCTTCGCCTTCCTCCTCTCGATCCCGCTCCTACTCTGGCTCTGATTCTCGCTCCTCCTCTCGATCTCGCTCTCCTTCTCGCTCCAGATCTTTCTCTTCGTCTTCGTCTCAGTCGCGCAGCGTCAGCTCTCGCAGTCGAAGCGTCTCTCCTAAGAGAAAAAGGTTCTTCTTGCATTTGTCTCTTTTTTTTTGTATCTGTCTTTTGGGTCGTGAAATTAGGAATTTTATTTTCCTTCTGTTTGGTTGCGGGGAAAAAAATAAGGGCAAACTCATGAAAATGCGAATGTGAACTTTTGTTCATAGTGTGGAAGTCAGCTTTCCTTTATAGCTCTATTCTTTCAGTTGACAAATGCCTACTGTTTTTCGTGCCTTGCAATATTACTTTGGGAATAGAAAAGAGTAGTTTTCTATTATATTCTTGCCACATTCTTCCTCATTTCTGCTTTATGGGTGCTGAATTTTTGGAATGTATACTCTTTTACACACAAATACTATATTATCAAGAACCTAACGACAAGGGGGAAGTACATAGGAATCCTGTGGAAAGTACTTCTGGAATTTCAATTCTAAATGTTTTTAGAATAGCATCCCTGATCGAAATGCAAAGAAGAGACATTGGATGAGATATGCATTAGAGCTGAATATTTTGGTTTTTTGATTCACATCCATAGAAATTAGGAAGGCCAAATTTTGATGGCCCGGCCTACAAGGAATTGAGATTTTGTGGTGAGTCACATACTTGGAAATGGGGAGGCATAACTTTTCAGTAAATTTTTTTTTTAATTTTTCCTTCTTTTGAGATAAATCAATGCACTTGTTTGTCATGTCTATTTTAATGTTACATCCAACTCATTGTTCGCTTTAATATAACATATATGCGCATGGTTTTACTCCTACAGTCCTGAAGTTGCTAAGCGAGGCCGGTCCCCACCACCACAATCTAAAAGAATTTCTCCTCCTCCAAGGTAATTCTTCAGTTCTATCAAAATTTTGATTTTGAATTCCTGTTTATTTTTATTTTTTAATGCATTATTCTTAAGCATTTTAAATTCAGGAATTTTAAAGGAAGATATGACACTTCACCATGGAAAAAATTGCTAAACTTACCACCCTTTTAATCTGACTGTCTTTTAACATGTGGGATTGTAGAGCTTGTTTGATTTTTTCCCTTTTTTGATGAATGAGTGTCTCTGGTTAAAGTTAATACTAATGATGCATTGGCTTAAGATGGATTTGAGTTAAATTTTACTAAGTTGATTTTATTCTTCTTTTTTCATTCTTGATTAAGTATTGGATTATTTCGAAAGTCAACTTAAAAGTGTCTCTAAACTATTAATTTGACAATATTTACCCTCATAATAAATTTATTTATTCATATGAACAAGGTAGGACAATTACAACAAAAAGATGATAGGATTTTCAGAAAAGTTATTTATTTCAACTTAGTGCTTAATTTTTTGAACATGTTTAATGTGCCTAAAGAATTAAATTAATTTGATATCTCCTTTTAAGTGATTAAGTTGATTTATCATACACTTTCATAGATAGAACTCAAATCTATGAGCTGTAAGATTGAAATTTAATGAGTGGAAAGTTTCTATGTTAGCACCATTTTATGAATATTTTACTTGTATTGAGAGGCGAGGGAGTTATGAAATATTAAGTGTTTGCTCTTATGGAATGTGATGAGTATCAAATTAACTACTCTAATCCAGAAATCTTGAAATCAGCTAATAAGTCAATGTAAAGATGGAAATCAGAAGTTCTAGGGAAAACCTATAGCGAATTTACTTTGAAAATTCAAACTGTCCTCAAGGGTTTTCTCAGATAGGTTTGTTTCTGCCTAGTTGCTCTAGCACTTGAGTGTTGGTTTTTACTTAGCAATATTCCTAGGATTTTAACTTACCAAAAAAAAAGCCCAGGATTTAACCTCCTCAGATGATTTGTTTTACTTTTCCTGATGATTTGTTCTGTGAATTTATACATCTCGGCCTTCTTTTACTACAAATACCCTACCCATTGTTAGAGAATCAAACATCTTGTCCTAGAAAGTTTATTTTCTACTAAGTTGCTCTTGCTCTTGAACATTGTCCTTTATTAGGCAAGGTTGTTAAGGATTTTTATAACCCCTCTCTTTCCATAATACATAAAATGAGCAGGTACACATGAACAAGCCTTATTAACAGTTTAACTCACCAAAGCCTTCTTTTCAACTGTTAGACTGCTCCAACCATGCTTGATGGTTATGCCTCTTTACAGCTATCCTTTCCATTAACTATAAGGCGGTTGTTTTTTTCCCTTACCAACTCAGTCCTTTTTCAACCTATCTTTCCTTACTGTTGCATCACATTTGACAACAGTGTAAAGCAAACACATCAAGATAGTTTTGCATCTACTAAATATCCGAATGTAGCTGAATACCTGGGTTTTAGAATTCTTTACTTAGGAGATAGGAATGACCTTTGGCTACTCTGGTTTCATTTCACAGTGTAGTCCACTTGCAGCTGGGTACTATTAACCATTTAATTTGGAAGTTTTTTTGGCCATGTTATATGAAATTTTCATCTGCCATCCTTGCTTGAGCTATAGAGTTTGAACTTTTTTCTTCCTTTCTTCAACCCTCTATTTTTTCTGATGAGGAATTATGCTTTGTATTATTTCTGTGTACGTATAAATTTTTTCTTGCTTATGTTTACTTATGATCACTGGTTTCAGGAAAGTTTCTCCCATACGCGAGTCTCTTGTTCTTCACATTGCTTCGCTCTCTAGGAATGTGAATGAAGGCCATCTAAAAGAGATATTTAGTATGTTTTTTTTACTTTTTCCCATTCCTTTGAGGGTGCAAATAAGTGTAGCTTGATAATGATTTTAGTGGGAAATGGTCAATGAGTAAGATTTTAGAAGGATAGGTGGTTTGGCAATGAACCTCTTAGTGTTTCCTTCCCCTCCTTGTTTGCTCTAGCCACTTCAAAGGATGCTTGGGTGGTGGATGTTTGGTATTTTGATGGTGGTGTAGGTATGGGTGGGCCCCTTGTTTCTTTGAGCCTTTTAATAATTAGGAGTTGAAAAAAGATCATAGTTTTTTCTGTTGAGGATCCAAGTTAAAAAGATTTATGGGTGGGAGGAGGATAGGGTGATTTGGCTGCTCTCATGCTGCAGAATTTTACTCAATCAACTCTATTTTGGAACTTGGAGATCCTATTTTGTTCTTGCTTTGCATTTGGAGGTCTTGTGCGTCTCCCAAGGTGTCTTTCTTTGCTTGGGAAGCATCTAGGGGGAAGACCCTTAATTATCTAGTTAAGCAAAGAGTTTATTCTTTGGAAAAGAGATGTTTCCTTTGTCAAAAGAAAGAAGAAACAATTGATCATATTTTGCTTCATTGTAAACAAAGGGCCTTTACCTTTAATCAACTTTCTTGATTGATAGGGATTTAGATGTGGGTGGGTGAGTTTTACTGTAGTTGATTAAAGTTACAGGTCCATTGTTTGTAAACAATGGACCTTTACCTTTAATCGGCTTTCTTGATTGCTAGTGCTCTGCTTAGCAAATTCTGTAAAAAGTAAGTCCTAGTTCCTTTATTTATTGTATATGAATGAAGATTTTATCTCAGAAAAATTTCCAAGAATTTTTTAGAAGTTAATTTTTTATGCAATTATGTTTAAGTGGTGGTGGTGATTATTCTTTGCTAGGTAACTTCGGTGAAGTTGTACATGTAGAGCTGGCAATGGATCGCACTGTAAGTTTGCATCACTGTGTGTACTATGTTGATGTTCAACTAATTTTTCCTGGAACAATAGTTTGATTATTCTTTCTGCTTTGTAGGTTAATCTTCCAAAAGGATATGGATATGTTGAGTTCAAGACAAGATCTGATGCTGAAAAAGCTCTATTATACATGGATGGTGTATGGTTTTTCTACAATGCTGAAGCAAAATCATTTTTTATACTGATTTTTTTTGGGTAAATTGATGTCCTTACCTGCCTTTTTGCAGGGTCAAATTGATGGGAATGTTGTTAGAGCAAAGTTCACATTGCCTCAGAGGCAGAAGATCTCATCACCCCCAAAGGCTGCTGCCACTGCTTCAAAGAGAGATGGCCCAAAAACTGATAATGTTAGTGCAGATGTTGGAAAGGATGGCCCAAAGCGGCAGAGAGAAGGTCTCTTTAGGATTGTTACTTGTTATGGAACTGGTAGATTTTGTTCAGTATTTGTTCTTGAAATTTAATATCACTTCAATACTATCAGCTTCTCCCCGTCGGAAACCTCCTTCTCCACCTCGAAGGAGATCCCCTCCTCCAGGTCGGCGTGGTGGATCTCCAAGGCGACCACCAGATTCACCTCATCGTCGTCGTGGAGATAGTCCCATTCGACGCCGAGTAGAATCTCCTTATCGCCGAGGTGAAACACCTCCAAGGAGGAGACCCGCATCTCCATCCAGAGGTCGTTCTCCACCATCTCCACCAAGGCGGCATAGATCACCTGCAAGGTCAGTGACCTGTGGCATGCTCACTTCTATAATTGCTTGAGTAATTTTAACAGAATTTGACTTGTTTTCTTGTAGGGCCTCTCCCCGTAGGATGCGTGGCAGTCCTGTCCGCAGACGTTCTCCACTTCCTCCAAGGCGCCGGTAATGGAGTTTGTTTGATTGTTATTTAAACTATAATGTTTTATCCAAGAGAAGGGAGGATTTAAAATAATTATTTTAAAGTTGACATCCTGAGGAGTCATGTAAGAGTATGTTACCTAAAGGATCAACAAAGAGTGTAGACACTGATAGGTGTAGCCATTCATTCCTTCTGGATTATCCCTCTAGATGATATCACTGAATATAGTGAAACCTAGTGATTGATGCTAGCCTTTTTACCTGTTGATTAATTGCAGCCATAAAAACCTGATTGATGCCGTCCATACACTAGTTTTATTAGTTCTAAGAGTATCTGATAGTGTTTTTACTTGAAATGTTTTTAGTGGAAATGTTCCCTGTGGAGGTGTTTCTCGGAGAATCACTTGTTTTCTCTTAAAACTTAACCAGTGTGATTTTTTCAAAATTTTAAAAAAGTTTCCTGACATCTGATGCATATTTCAGTACTTTCAAAAACATTTATAGCCTAAAGAGTGTTTTTTATTAACAATCCCAAATGTACTCTTAACTTCATATTGATGGGTACCTGGAAGTTCTCTGTAGCCAACATTCCTGTTTTCTTTTCAAATGTATTCTTAGAATTTAAGTTGATGTTAAAAAATAGAAGCTGGTTTTGCATTCTGGTAATAGTTACATGGGAGTTTCTACATTTGTTACATGTTTTCTAAATATAGATCTGAAGTTATGACTGTATATTTTGATAAATGATCAAATAGAATAATATATCGATGAAAACATAATATAAAGTCAACTGGAACTTGAGTGATAGCGTACACAATAGAAATGCTAGAAAAGGATTCTCTTTCCCTCCTTTTCTTTGAGAGTGGATTTGAGGCAGGTGATAGACAGTGGTGGGCTCAATGGAGTTTTGTTTTTCCTACATGGATTTTGATTCAATCATGAAATAGATGAACAAACTTCAGCCTTCTAATCTTAATCCAGATGTCCTTTCAAAATCTAATCCTCGATCCATTCCCATCCGAGAATTCAAATCTGCTAGCCAAAAGTTGTGGGGTCTTATGGAAGGAAGAAGCTTCTTATTGATAATTTGAGACATCACTATGTCATGCTTCACATTCAATCCAACAAAAAACCCAAAGATCCTCTTCTTCTTTACTAACTTGCTTATTTTTGTCACATCTACTGCAGATTCCATTTGAAAGTGTTGGTAGTGATCTAACTCCAGCCACAAGCTCCTTAATTTGTTGTCCTCTGAAGTCACAGAGGAGTCCTTTCGCTTGGATTCTCAGATCCTATTCTATAGCTAATATATTTGAGCAATATTCCTTAGTCGGTGACTCGGTGGTATGTTTGAATGTCTGCATCCTGGATATCCTAGTTGCTGGGAAGAAACAAGTAATGTTTGCTGATATCTGTTGCATGAGATTCAGTAACCAGAACATAAACTTTCCCTTTTTTGACAAACGTGGGTGTCCAGGCCAACTTGCGCAAACATAATATGCATTTTGAACATCCTAGGTGCTGTGAAGAAACAAGTAATGTTTGCTGATATCCGTTGCATGGAATTCAGTAACTTGATTTTTTTTTTTGACAATTGTGGGTGTCTAGGCCAGCTTGCGCAAACATAATCTTCGAATTTCAGCATTTCAAACATCAAATGCAAGGTCACTGGGATTAGGTTCCATAACAACTTTGCTTCCTAACTCATTTTCCCGTTGCTTTGGAAAAAAAAAAAAAGACAGACCAACACCACTCCAGGAGTCTGTGTTGATCTGAAGAATCAGACTATCACTTGAGTTTCCGCCTATGGTAAACCATGGTATCTTTGTCAGATTCATCTTGAGTTTCTTTCTACCATTCAAAGTGAGGAAGGAATAATAGTAGAGGGTCTGAATTATAGGTTGGGAATAAAGATAGACAAAGAAGTTTAGAACTTTTAGCTCACATTGTCTAAATGTTGGGAACTAAGATAAGACAGGTATTTGGGCTCGATTGAAGTAAGGGTCTGTAAGAGGTTGAAAACCTAACCCAGGTCGGTACATTTCAAAGGGTGGAAGGTTAACGCTTATTCACAGTACCTTATCCAGTCTTTCAATCTATTATTTATCTCTTTTTCCAATGCCTCAGAAAGTTTGTGCTAGACTGAAAAGGATTCAAAGACAGTTTCTTTGGAGAGTGAGCGATCTTGAAAAGTCTTCTACGGTGAGTTAATTTATTGTTTGCATAGATAAAGGAAAGAGACTTTAGAGGGTGACAAGCTTCTCTAAGATGAACAAGGCATTGTTATGCAAATGGAGTTGGCGGTTTGCCAACGAGAGGAACTCTCTCTGGAGAAAGGTTATATGCAGTAAATTTGGCGAGACTAATGGAGGATGGCACACCTATGATCTCAGAGGCGGTTATTGGATTAGTTTATGGAAGGAAATTAGGAAAGAGTGGCCTATGTTTTTTCAGAACACGGTCTTCTCCTTAGGGGATGGAAGGAGGGTTGGTTTTTGGAAAGATGCTTGGTGCGGAGAGGAGGTGCTTTGTTATGTTTACCTCTCCCTTTTTAATTTGGCATTGCATAAAAAGGCCACGATAGCAGACATGTGGGATCGTGGCAGGGGGGAAGGGTGCTGGTCCCTAACCTTCTTCCTAAGATCTCTCAATGATTGGGAGATAGAAGAGGTGGAAAGATTCCTACAAACTCTATACAAACAAAATTTCAGCCCTTCGGGTGAGGACAAGTTACTTTTGAAGGATGTCAGGGAAGAAGGGTACTTGGTAAAGCTCATGTATAAAGGTTTAGACCCCTCCCTCGCCATTGAGTTCCCTTATCGTTTCGCCATTGAGTTCCCTTAATTAAGATTTGGAGACCTAGTTGTTTCGAAAAATAGGATTTTTAGCAGGAGTACTTGGGAGTCGAGTGCTCAGTTGGATCATTTCAAATGTGTGGAAGGGCTTTTGCAAACAAATGTTTTCTGTTTGAGGAGGACGAGGAGACCATAGACCATTTGTTGATTCACTATAAAAGAGCCAAGACTATGTGGAACCTTCTTTTGTCAGTTGTAGGGACTAGGTGGGTTTTCTCTCAGTCGGTCCTTCATACCCTTTTAGCTTGGCAAGGAGCTACAGTGGGTAAAAAATGTAAAAAACTATGGATGGCAGTACCTTTGTGTCTGTTCTGGACCCTATGGTGCGAAAGAAATAGGGTGGTGTTCGAGAATGAGGTCACCTATGTTCACATGATTAAAGCCAGCGTTGATTTGTGGACTTTAGACAACTTTGTATAGTGTTGATAACATGAACTCTGTTTTGGATTTTCTGACTTGGAATGGGAGTAGGTAGGGTTTTTGGGTTCATTTCTAGGCAGGTTGTTCTTTTACAGTTTCCTGCTTGCGGCTGTTTTGTTTGCTTTCTTTTGGTCCCCTTTTGTTCACGTCCTGTGTACTCCTGGGAACTTCTGGCCCTTTTTGTTCTTTATAATATTTGTTTTTTACTGATAAAAAAAAATGATATTGTCTCATTCTTCTTTGAGAAAGGTTGCAGAAATATGTTCAGTAGTTGAGCTCTGTAAGCTAAGACAGTAGTCAATTGACTTACTTACCAGATAAAGAAATCAGGAAATAAGGATAGTTATAAGAATTCTATTAGGGGACTATGCTTGATTCCAACAGAAAGCTTCCTCTTGTAGGTATCATTGATTGTTTGTGTTGTCATCATAAAGGTGTTAACAACTTTTTCCTTCTTGCTTTTAGATGATCCTTGTAATGGATCATAATACATGTGTTTTTCTCCCTTTAGGTGCATGTTTTTATGAATTCTTGTTTAAATTTATCATACCTGTGACATTCCCCCTTTAGGTGCATCCTTTCGTGAATTCTTGTTTACTTATCAAAGTGTGTGCCTTTTTTTTTATTTCTGGGTAAATTTTGTCCCCAATGGGAGTTGAACCTGAAACTCCCATAAACCCTCCCCATTTCTTTACCATTTGAGCTAGACATCAAAGGCTACTTATCAAAGTACCTTTTTTGTTTACTAATAAATTTTTGAACATGTGTTTTTGAAGAACAGAGGTCATAGTTACTAAATTGAACTTGGTCATAAATTGTATATTTTTATTTGTTAAAATTTGCAGTACAGTCAGTTTAGGTACAAACTGGATTTGTTAAAATTTATTTTGTGGGAAGTATTCGTTTTCTGTAGTTTGTATCCTTTATAGTAACATATCATCTGTTTCTTTTCACTCAGCTCACCTCTTAGACGACCTAGGAGTCCACCTCCACCTAGAAGGTCTCCAGTCAGTCGCAGACGGAGCCGCTCCCCCCCTGCTCGTAGGCCTGTTCGTTCACGTTCAAGATCAATCTCTCCACGAAGGTAACTCATGAAAATGCAACCATGCATGTCATAATTCATAATTTTCAAATTTCTCTGTAATTTCACACTTATGTGGTGAACTTGTCTGATGCAGAGGACGAGCACTAGCTGCCAGACATAGAAGGTCATCATCCTACTCGGGATCACCTAGTCCACGCAAGGTTAGTTTCTGCTAGTTTTGCTTTCAGAAAACACCTCTTAGTTGATGTCTAGTGATTTTTTTTTTTGTTAATTTTAATTATAACAGGCTGTTCGGAAGATCTCAAGGAGTGGCAGTCCTAGAAGGTAGTACTTTTTTTGTGTGAATGTTTTCATTTTTTTTTTACAGTTAACAAACTTCAGATGAATGTGAAATTAATCATATCCTATTTTATTCCCCCACTTCTTGCAATCGAATTTCAACCTTGCCGAAAATTTTCATTGGTTTTTTCCCTTTAGCAAAAAATGAAAGTTATTAACTATTTTTTCCTTAATGACAAAGTTTCTGGGAATAGAAAATAAAAAATAAAAAATAAAAAAAGTCACTCCATTTACTGTGTTAGATGCTTTATGATGGAGATGTTGGGAAGATTACAAAGCATCTTCAAATTACTTGAGGATAAAAGTTGTCTCCATACAACCATTTATTTTTGAAAAAAGGGGGAAAAAAACTTCTTCCCTAGAATTATTTTCATGTGAAATAAATGGAATCAAGTCAAAAAAAGCGGTGGAAGGAAGAGGTCCCCTTGAAAAAGGAGCAAGATAGAATCAGATTGGAAAAAATGCTGATTAAGGTATTTTCTCTTGTTGGTGAGCTTTGTTGAATCAACTAGGTGAGAGCCAACCATAGCATGTCATTTTTTGGAAAATTAAGAACTGTAGACGAGGATTCCAGGACTTAAAAACAATACTAATTTTTTTATGATTGGGCCTACACATCTTTGGGAAAGGTTTTTATTTTGTCAATATGGTTTCAAATTTCTTGCCTATTAAAATATGGGTGTAACTCGTACTAAGGAGTGTCCCATGAATTATATATTGGGAGAACCTACCATGCTAGAAATTCCTGTTCACTTAAAAGTCGATAAAGAATGATATATTTTGGTAGGCAAATGTGAGTCATTCATTCACCCCTTTAGGAGACCCATGTATCATTCCCTTGGGTTCTCAAAATCACTGCCAATGTTAGCCGGACTTTATATCTCATCTGAGATTGCATGTGTCCATTGAATTTTACATTTCTTCTCCATCATTAAGACACTAGTGCAATGTAAAATATCACACCAAACCAAATTTTTTGAGGGTAATCTTCGACAAAATAAAATCCTACAAGCAACTTCCCGCTTCTACTTTTTACTTTTGTGATGTCATTAGTTAAAATGATCATTGCTGTTGCTTGAAATGTTTTGTCTAGTTAAATGAAAGAGAAAATTTGCTCATCAAATGGATAAAATGTCCTACATAGTGTTCTTGCGAGTAAATTTTGTTTGTGCATATCCTTGTTATAGTGCCCACCAATGTAGGTGATCATTTAATCACTAGTCTCGATCTCTATTATATATTACTTTCTTTTCCTTTTAGGAGATGCAATCTAGCTTCCCTAGTTTTCATTCTCAATCCAGATTCGAGGAATCTCCATCCAAAACATTCTGCTATTTCTTGTGTAAACCTTATCCTAAGAAGAACATTTTGTCATCATTTATTTCAAAGTTCAATAAATGATGCAACTGATCTTGGGTGGTAGGCTTCCTGATCTCATCTACACTTAGTTCTGTGAGCTTTTATGGCTTCTTGGCTTATAATTGCAAATTCCCAGGTCGAAGAAATGAAAACCCGCGATCTTTAATTTAATATATACATCATCTTGAGTCGATCATTGATGAAACTTCTGGAAGAGGAGGGCCTGGGTTTCTTTTGTTCATCTAAACCTCGTGTTCCTTTTGCAGGCCTCCGAGAGGAAGAAGGAGCAGTAGCAACAGCAGCAGCAATGGCTCCCCTCCGCCTTCGCTTCCACCTCCACCTCCACGAAAGCCATAAACGCTTAAAAACCGAGGCTCGTTCTCGAAACCATCCTGGTTGATGTAATCTCAACAGTATTTTCTTGTAATATTTCAGGCCGCCGACATGGTTGGATCATCGTATATTTTGGTGTGTGTGTGTGTAGGCTGATGACATATTTATGACTGTTTAGGTTTTGGTTAATTTGTTGGATTCAAATCTTCATTATTCAAAAGTGCTGCTGATGTGTTTGTTACATGTATGAAGAATTTGGAGTCCTAAAATGAGGAAGGTAGGTAGGTTATTTTGTTAGTTTCTTCTGCCATCTCTTTCCCCTCCTTTAATAATTTGATTGATTTTTCTTTCTTTATCTTTCTCGATTAGCAATTGTCAAGACATTATTTAGTGCACCAAATTACTATCTGTGAATGCTGACATAAAGTCTATCTTTGTGAAAAGAAAACGACATTTTATTTAAAGTTATTATAAAAAAGAAAAATTTCCTTGATCTACCCTACTGCTACTTTCTGTCACGTAGAAAGTCTAATCGAAAGACATTTTCTAAAATGTTGAAGAGTATCTTTTGAAGAACCCAGGAATGATATTACTCGGAGGAAAATTGACATCAGAAATTTTGAAACTTCTATGATTTTTGTATTAAATTATGAATAAAGTTTATTTTCGACCTTATAAGTAATTTTATTTAATTATGGTTTAACCATCAGAATGATATTCTTTGTTATGTGTATTGGATGGATAAGTGGGTTTGTTGGATACAGCGATGTTGTTTGCATCTTCATCATCTGGTGTGTTTTAATATGTTTTTGTGAAGAAGTGTCTTTGGGGTGCTATTCTTGAGTTTAAATCTCATTCTTAAATTTTTCAAAATGTTGTTTATGAACTAGATTTCAACGTTCACTTTCAAATGTATAAATTAAATTATATATAATTGATTCTTGTTTTCTTTCAAAAGTATTTTGTTATAATTAATTATTGGATCAAATATATAATAATATGTAACGAGCCGAATCGAATCTTATTAATCGTAACAAAAATGATGACAGTGCGTTGATAGATAAGTCGTGCATTAAATAAGGTGATAATAACATCAACAGTGTTAAACACGATAACGTATGGATAATAGTTTAGTTCATTAATAAAATGAAATAAAAAGATGACATTTCAGATGATAATATCACAAATCACCTCTCTAAATGAGAAGATGGTTCAGAGAAATGAAATGGAGGAGAGATGACATGAATCAAATAAATAATATATATCAAATAATTAAAATAAATATTATGCTTTATATTGAGGTGTAAGTGCTTTGCATAGGGATTGGATGTTTGATATGCCCATCGTTACTGCTTAAGCTAGGCCGTAGAGGCAAATGCTTATATAGATTAAAAGTAGTGTTTTAAAAATCAGACTGATCAGTCGATTCGATCAATCAATGACTTTTATAGTCTTGGTTTAATCAGGTGGATCGCGAGTTAAGCTAATCCCGATTGATAACTACTGGTTTTAAAGCGTTGATTAAAAACTTTTTTTTTTTTGTCTTTCGTTTTATTTTTTCATTTTACATCACCTGTAAATGAAGGAATCAAAGAGGAAAATAAATAAAATAAAAAAAAATAAAGAGGAAAAAAAAAAGAAAAAAAATGAGAAACCTTTAAGAATCATTTATAGTCTCAACTTGTCTGAAGAAGCCATAGACTATATAAAGCTTTTCCTTTTTCCTCAGTCTAACCCCCAATATAAAAATAGGAAAAGGGAGAGACGGATGTGCTGTGCCTGGAGACATGGGCGGTATGCTTTCTTCCTTTCCTCATTCTCTTTTCATTTATTAATTTGTTGGATGTATATTTTTTTTCCTCAACGTTTTTGTGCCCTAAATGGGAAATATTTGCTGTCAATTTAAACCCTTTTCTTAGATTTTCTACTCATTTTGATAAATTTTTGTCGCCTTTGATTTCTTTCCTTTTTGGTTTGCATTGGTGGGGTGATGTTAGCCTTATAGTTCTAATGGGTTTAATCTATTTTGTTGTTTGGCTTGGTTTTGGATGAGTTTGGCAATTGGATTATCCCAGTTTGGTTGCCGATAAATGGTTCAAAGAGGGTGCTGAGAGTTTTTGAGTATGCTTTGTAGAGTTTTTGAGTATGCTTGTCTGCTGAGAAATCGGTCTTGAACGGGTTTTGGCATTTACATATTTATTTAATTTTAAATTTCTTTCCTTTTTGTTATACTGTATGGGTAATATATTTCAGTTCCCATGATTGGAATCTAATTTCATCAACTTTTGTGGCTTCGATGGAGTATGGGGCTATGGCCGGTTGGGTTGCTACGAAATGTTTTGGGGAAGTTGGTTTTGTAGGTGGTGGGTGTTTTGAGGCAGTTTCGAGTGTGTTTGGAAGCTCAGAAATGGCTGCGGAAACATGTTTTCTGCTGCAGTAGGAGTAGGTCTTTTATTTATTTATTTATCCTTTCAGTGTTAGTGAGATGATATCTGTGTTGGGGGGGGGGGGGGTGGTTTCGGCACATCTTAGGAGTTTGGATGATGGATTGTGCACTTTCTGGTCCCTGGGAAATGATTGGGGAAGTTCTTTTTGTTTGTTATGCTTTACATTTTCCTTTTTCAGTGTGAGTTCTGATCAAGTTTTTTCATATGTTTCTTGCATTTTTTGTAATGGTTCTAGGAAGTTGTTTTGCATAGTTAGTCTAATTTAAATGAGTTTATATGTGTTTGATTGTAGAGAAATGAGTATGGGAAGTTGTTTGCTCTCAAGATGGTCTGGTTCAGAATCAGTTTCAGGGACCTTATGTTCTTTAACATTTCCCCCAGTAAGGAGTGAAACTTCACAACAGATTTGGAAAATAAAATGTAATGCTTTAACTACATACGGAAAGGAATTGGAAATAATAGTTTTGATGAGTCTAGAAGAGGTTCTGCTTTAAAAGCACATTTCAAGGAACACAATTGTGAACTGTTTTCTTTAAACTTTTTTCTTTTGTAATGAAATACAACAAAAATTGTTTGATGACTTATGCATTTTTTTCGAATTCTATATTCATCATTTAAAAAGCTAATGAAATTGGAGAAATACTGAAAAAAGAAATTTATTTAGTTCTAATTTGTTTTAAAGTTATTTATTTATTTATTTTTTCCCATTTGCTGCCATGTATGTTCCTTTCCTACTTGCAATTTCTGATGCCAAATAAAGCCATACAAAAAAAAGAAATAAAAAAAAAGAGGAAATTATGAGAGAATGTTGCATATGGATGTAGATTTATGCTTTTTACCTTTAAGGCAAAAATGGGAGCAAAATCACTTGAGCAATAGATATATCATTTCCCATGAAGAGATTTTTAAGGGTTATTGTTTTATTTTATTTTACTTATAAATTTTTCAAGAGACATATTTTGGGATGTTTTACACTCCAATCCAGGCCTTTTTATTTATAAATTATTTTAAAATAACAGAAACTATTTTTGAAAAGATTCTAAACAAGTTCTTAGCTATGATGTCTTTCAATTGTACCTTCTTCTATCATTGTTTCATTTATAATTTCTGAAATTATTCTTCTTGCTGCATGAACCAAATTGTTGTAATCTTTCCTAAGCAATGGCCTGCTAATAGAGAGATTCTGGAGAACAAATTCGAGGTTTAATTCTTGTACTTCTATAGGTTTTGTTGTGTTGGTATTATGTATGGAAATGTCTTGTCTAAATCATTGACACACATAGAACTCCTCATCCTTCTAATGCATTTTTTTTTCCATAATTAACATCCATTGATTCTAATAAAAATATTAAAAAACACTTCTGTCATATGATTGTGTATGACTTCATGATTTTCATATTTGCATAGAGACAGTTTTTTTTAAAATAATTTTATTTATTTTATTCTAACCTCCTTATTCATCTGAACTTTGACAGAAGATTTACTTGACTAAATATTCTTAAATAACTGTGGGTAGAAATTATTGTTAATTGTGTATCTGTGCACCTTATCTAAAAAAAAAAAGGTGTATCCATTTACTGATCTGTCTTACTTGGAATTTGATTAAACAATTGTTGAAAAACTGGAACTTCCCATAACAGTACAATGACATTGCTTTTCCTTGGAGATCCTAAATGTAATGCTTTCTTTGCTTTTATTTGCATTTCCTTTTCTGGGGGTAGTGTAAAATAATATACTTTTAATAACAAGTTTGTAGCATTAGGTTAGTTGAATCTTTTTCTTGCACTAAACCAATGATAATAATGATTTTTTTTTTCCTCTGACGAAAGCAATTTTTATTTATGCAGTCTAGACAGTGTAATCCACTATCTTTGCTGATAGTTTGCTCATGAAAGTTCATGAGTGGCATTACCACAGCTCTCAAGACTAAGGCTGTGAAACTCATGATCTGTGACATGAGAGACCTTCAGCCTGCAGTTCTTATAAAGTTATCTGTGTCCACTTTGTCGCAATCACTAGCTCAATATTCTGCTGCTATCATTCAATTTCCTTCAAGTGATGGAGCCCTTCTAAGGTCTGGTTTGGATTCTGCTCACCTCTACTTCCATCAAAGAGCATCTTACCCAGCTGCAGATATGATCCATGATAATGAATCTCGTGAGTGGTGCAAGACCTCTGGTTATTATGCAGATCCGCAACTGTGGCTGGAAACATATGATTTTCGACCTGGCTTAACTCCTACAGAATCGAATAGCGGTCTGGAATTCCCTCCAGCTGGTTTACCAGATATATTTTCTTTGCTTGGTAAAGCAGCTCGGGATATTCTGGATGCTATCACCTTCTATTTGAACTTGCGTAGCTCACCATTTACTGAGATACTTGATAATGTTCCCCTAAGAGGTCGTGAAATATCATCTTCTGTGCTGTCTGTTTGCTGTTATGGAAGGCCATCCTTTCAGGGACCACAACACCATAATTTAACTACCCAAGAGGATGGTCAGTTAGTTATGTTCTCTGATCATGAGCACCAAGTTGACAAAAGCTTAATAACACTTGTTAAGTCGGATAAAGCAGGCTTACATGTAAGAGACTTTCATGGTCGTTGGGTTCTTGTGGATGGGGATCTTGGTCCCCAAGAAGCCATTGTTTACCCTGGACTTGCACTATACCAGGCAACTGCTGGCTATGTTGGCCCTGCGCTGCACCGAACAGAGATCAGTAATCTTCAGAGTAATTTGTATGGACGATGCTGTCTAGCTTTTAAACTCATGCCCAAATCCATGACCAGTCTCAATTGTTCAGAGATGAGAGCAGCTGGTCATGGGGTTGAAGCTCAGTTTCAGCTTCCAATACCAGTGGATGACTTCATGCAGCGATCACACCCCACTGAGCAACTTTTTAACAGGCACACTTTCCCAAGTTTCAATTTTCCTACAGCTCAAGATGGTAGGTTCTCAGTTTTTAAATGAAAATGTTCACTTTCCAGTTGATGAAGTAGTATAAAATTGCATATTATGTTTCTGTAGAGAGACTGAAACTTAGTGCTTAAAATAATTCTTTTAATGATGTATATAATCCTTGATTTTCTTTTTGGCTGGCACTGTTTTCTTCTCTGTTTATCTCATTTATTATCATTTTTTTCTCTTGGACTTCTTCTACATTTTTAGCCATCTTAGCTGACTTATTATGATTATATATATATATATATATAACATACATATATATATATATATATATTAATTCTTGAAGTTTCATTAAAGAGAGGAACCTATGAAGCATGAGTCCTTATCAAGAAAAAGAAGACTGACCTTATAATTCAGCATATCCTGGTAACAAATAATGAGGTTTGTGCTCTAATTGAACCATTGAACAAACTACTTTAAAGAAAGTTCAGTATGAGCATTAAGAACCATGCTTCATTGTGGTTCATTATTTCTTTTACATTGTACTTCCTTTTCCATGAGGATTATTTTATATTTTTTGCTTCAATGTGTAATCCAGGAACAGAAATGTTCCCATATCACATGGGCCTTGGTATGTCTGAGTTGTCCATTCGCTCTTGTAGAGTTGGTGACGTAGAACAATCCTAGGATGGTTGCCTACACTATAAGTAGGTGGTTAGGGCTTTTTCATCTTTAGGTTATAGAGAGTCTGATAAAAAAAAAATCTTTAGACTATAGAGAAAGGAACAAGGAATAAAATTGAAAAAACGATAGAGAAATAAGATATGGAAATAAGGGGTAGGAACCTCAGAGTCTTATTAGAGCCTTCTAGGAGTCTCATCATTGAGAATTGCAATATTTGCGGATAAAACAAAAACATTCTTCAATTTACATCAATTAGCCTTATTTGTAAGCTTCTCAAAGAAATCCAAAATGCTGAGATTCTAATAACCAATTATGACTTTAATTCTAATTTAATTTCAACTACTGATCCTAATTTAATTCTAAGTAATGCTAATTTGATTCTAATTACAATGAAGGCAAATTCCCCTTTTTGATGTATATATGATTCATCCTTATCGGTTGACCATGACCTAATGAATCTTATATCTACCAAAAAAAGCTCATGCTGAAGGTGAACAAGAATGGATAATGAACTTTGATATTTTTGATTGATAATAATGAACTTAGATATGGAAAACAGATTTCAAATATGATAGAGAAGAACACAATTATTTGAACCTGTTCAATTTTCTGCTGTGGTAGATGTGATAGCATTACTTGTTTGGTCTTCCATCTTTTAAGTTATTTCTTGGCTTCATTGAATCGTGGTGGTCTGTTCCTTTTTCTCAAAACTCAGTTGTGAACTATTGGTGTTCCATGAATGGTAAATGTTAAAGGCATGATATTTATATTAAACCCAAATCGTACAAGCTTGAGCTTTAAGGAAAGTTGGTTGTTTAACATGGTATTAGAGCTTGGTTTGGTAGGAGGTTCTGGGTTTGAACCACCTCTTTGCAATTTATTCCCCATTTGTTGATTTGAAAGTTGATGGAGGGCTCTATTTGGCTTGTTTGACTCTTCACGTGTAGGTATGAGACTGCATGTGAGAGAGGGTGTTAAAGACATGCTATTCATATTAAACCCAAATCCTACAAGCTTGAGCTTTTAGGAGAGTTGGTCGTTTAACAGTAAATATTCCAGCATTTAATTTTTCAAGGTAACCAAGAAGCTCCATGAAATTAAAAAAAAAGAAAAGAAAAGAAAAGAAAAGAAAAAAAGGACAGACAATATGTAAATAAAAAAATTCTTGGTCTTCATTGTCTTCCTTAAGAGAACATATTGATCATTGTCTTCATTGCCTTTATTGTCCCTCACTTCTTGGGTAGGTTTAATTTTTGAGGGGGAGTACTCTATTGTAAGATTGCTTTTGTGTATCCTCTAGTGTCTATAGCCTTTATGGTTGGGTGGTAGGTTTTTGTTTTACCATCCTTTTTTTGCTTTGCTTAGACCCCTGTATACTCTCTGTACACTTTGGGGCTTGATCCTTTTTGTTAATATATTGATCATTTTACTTATCAAAAAAAAAAAAAAAACATACTGAATTTGAAATACATGTTTTTTGTTCTCATAATGTCATTATGTGTCATAACAATAATGTTACTTAGGCTTTTCAATCTTTGGCATGCACCTTCAACATATTTCATGTGATTCCACCTAAAACATGCTCTGTTTTCTTGTCCTATTTGTTATACTATCTTTCTCTATCATGTACACTAATTTATATTGTAATTTTTTCGTTGATTAAAGGAATAAATATAAAAAGATATATACCCACATGTGGGCCACATTTGTATTTCAATGATGAAGTATCTAACCAGCTTTAATTAAGATAGTGAACTTAAAAAGAGGAAAATGTAGACATTCATCACTATTAGACACGTGCAAGCATTCAATGTTAAGGGTATAGTAAATCTTTTTTTTGCTCTTTTGATCAAATAAAGATGGAAAATCCTAGTCTAGATATATGACAATTTAATGGATTTCTACATCAGAAATCCACAAAAAAACTATCTGGACTATAATCTTAGTTCCAAATTCCACTTGGTTAATAATGATTTTTATTTTATCAAAAGTTTCAAGTTCCTAAAAATCTACAATTAATACACCAAAAATGTATAACTAGAGATGCCAATGAGGTGGCGTGGGTTAGGTGGGGCTCATCTGCCCCCATCCTTGCTCATAATCTTTTTTTCCATCCTTACCTTACTCTTTGTCTTACACTAAGTGAATTAGGGGACTAGGAATCCTACTAGAGGGACAAGTTCCCATCCCCACTCCATGTCTTAGAATTTCACATTTAATTCTTTTAATTTTCTAAATATAAAATTATATAAATAAAGTTATTAATATATAGATAAATTATAAACAGATAGATAAATTAATTAAAATCGTAGATAAATATCATATGCAATACATTTTATATATATATTTAGTAGTACATTTATCAGGGTGAGAAATAGTGTCCCTGTTGAGGTTTATTCATATTTCCCTGTCCTTGATGCCACTAGGGGTAGATCCTTGTGGGGACCCTATCTAATGGGGTTTTTCAGTATCCCTATGTATAAAATTATTTACCTTTATGGACTGTTGATACACATGCTAAATAACACAGTTTCATGCACATATATAAAGTGCATGTGCATGATGTTTTTTATACGTTGACTTTCAATTTTTACGCTTTGGAGGTTTGTCACCATTCCCTCCCTAAAAGAAAGAAAATCAGCTATTGGCAAGGAAAAATGAACCCTTTAAAGGTCAACCTTGAAATAATTTGAATAACAATACCCATTATATTTTTGCAACAATAATTACACTTAGAATTTGTGCTTTCATGTAAGCCTTTGATAACAATGTGATGAATGTTTTCAAGTGTATTTTAATTATTTAAAATGGACAATTAATAATATTTTTAAGAAGAAAAATTCTAATTTGATTTCTGTTGTAAATTATTCATAATAGTTGGGGGTGCTTTTATGGTAGTTTCATGTTTCATTTCTTGTTTTGTGTCATGTGTCATCAAATACTCCTAACATGCAGTACATATTGGTAATATTTATCATTTTGACTGGAAATATACCATATTGTATGTATCTGATAAAAAAAAATATACCGTAATGTATGTATTGTATTGTGCATCTTATGTTTTTGACAACTACAGTTATCCTATGTAAAATATCATCTATTTATTGTATCATGCATCACAATGCATTGATGATAATAAAGTATGCTTCCTTCCACTATTTCCACATAGAGGTCTGTCCTGGTACTGGTACACATCTTCCTCTTTTATATACTGAAAAGTTATGTTTATCAAGGATTACTTTGCCTGCCTTTGTAACCTTCTCAAAAATTGTGGATGTGTTTTGTGGGTTTAAAACCTCTTTAGCTACTTCGGATCACTAACTCAAAAAAAAATTCTTGGATACTTTGTCCAAAGCAAAAAGTTAAGATACCATGTTCTCACAATGAGAGAGCCAATAAGGTGGTGGGCTTCTTAATTTTGTCAAGAACTGGGTTGAGCGTGCCTTGTTTTAGGACAGTAGAACAAACTAGGGTGGTTAGCAGGAAATCTTGATGTCTTGTTGTTTTCTATGAGGTTTTTATGCATGGTCAATAAATCTTCCCATTTGAAATTTTATTAGCTTCTGCTTATCTTGTAATGGAACTTGCACTGGAACCTTTATTAATTGATCTTCTTTTCCATGGTGATAATATTTTTCCCTACTTCCTCCAAGTTTTTGGATGTGTCCAATTTACTGATAGGAATCAGCATGAACTGTGAATGATGCCTTGTAGTGCATATTTATTGCATTGCTTTTTTTTTTGATGAGTAAAAGCATATATATTCATCAAATGAGCACCCAAAGGGGCCTACAGGTATACAGTGGTATACAAGAGGGTCCCACCAAGGGACAAAGGAAGAGAAAAAAGATAGGCATTGCTGGTTTTATTTATGCATTAATTCTTTCCTGGATATTTCTTGGATATACGTATGCTTGGATGAGGTTGAGCAATTTTATCTTTTATGCATTAATTCTTTCCTGGATATTTCTTGGATATACGTATGCTTGGATGAGATTGAGCAATTCTATCTACTTGCATTGCAGTTGTATTTCTGTCTTCAAACAGATTTGTTTACTGATTCTTTCTGTGAATAAGAATTTAGTCTGGCCAATCCCAAAAATTGCACTGATAGATGTTTGGGGATTTAAATTAACTCTTGATATTTTCCTCATTTCATGTCCCACCAAAAAAAAAAAAAAAAATCAAATCCTAAAAATTTCCCAAACAACTCAATTGTTATCCATATTGAGTGCTGTTCTCATCTTGTTATCTCCCTCTTTCTTTCTCTCTCTCTCTCTCACACACACACACACTCGTCTTCTTCAGTGCAACTTTCTAAACAGATCAAACAGTTCTTAATGCCCTTTTTCTTTATTAAGATATAAGTGCCATTAGGGACTTCTTCAACCCAATGCTAACCCAATCAAGGTATGCTCTCGAATTCATGGATAGACGCAAACATAGAAACTAGTTTATTGGAACTTCTGCCATCAATGATTATTATTATTATTATTTAATCTTTTAGTTGTCACTTCACTATCAAGATTTATGAATTCATTTAGAGCTCTGATTTATTTTAGGTAAATGCATCATCAATCTTTTCATTAGCCTGATCACCTCACTGGTTAATTATTTATTCAAATTGTATTACTTATTTAACTAGAATGTTTTTTATATTTATGTGCCTATATTGATAAGTTCAATATCAGCTGTAATTATAGTAGGCTACAATTCATATCTAGGGATGTTTAATATCCTTGATATGTGAATTTATGAACATGGTAAATATGTTGCAAGCTTAATAATCACTTCTTCTTAGCTTGGATTTTTGAATTGCCATTTTATTAGTAGTCGGCTTTGTGAGGTTCAAATGGATACAACTCAGGTAGAACAGTTAGGCAATACAAACCTCATTTCTATATCATTTTAGAAAAGCACAGACCGCACATCATAAGTTGCCAATGCCTTCCCATCCACCCCAAGGTAAAAAAGAGGGAAAAGAACAAAATAGATTTTATCTGGACAGGCCTGGTTATCATTAATGTCAAACTTTTATGAACTCGGCAAGATTGAAAATATAAATCCTAACAACACTTAGTTGCCATTCTCAGTTCACCACCTTGCATTGGAAACTTTTTTTTTTTGGCTATTTTGTTTTGGTTATTTTTGTGTGGTTAGCTCTTAGTAAGAAGTTTTTAATAACAGGTCCTTGGATCGATGAAATGCTGGTACAGGATCTATAAAGCCCTTGATGAGGAGGAGGAAGAATAATTCTAGATGCAAACCTCTCCCACCTTCCAAGAGGTTACGACTAGAGGCACAGAGAGTTCTCAAGGAGAGGGTTCAAGATATTGCAGATAAGAAGGGCATCAAGATGAGGTTCTGTAACCTAAAGGAATGTGAGAGTCACATCCACACATGAGAATCCTTGTGCAATACAAGGATGGAGGTGGTGTACAAGTTTCATTTGTTCATCCTCATGATCCTACCCCGAATAAAGCAAGGGTGGTTTCTTGAAGCATATGAACCTGGTTGGACAGCCACTCATGATATGGAGTTAAGTCTAATAGAACCTGGACATGCCAGTCAACACTCGGCTAACTGTAACTGTAACTCTCTTGTTCAAGTTCTATATACACTTAATTACATGCTATTGGACCAGATTTTGCTGTGTGCTTAACATGCATCCATCCATTAACATGTGCATAATGCATGCATAGTCCTCAATATTCAAAGAGGTTTTCTACTACATGCTTTATCATCTCATTTCATGAAAATAGTGAGTTGGATGCATTCAGAAGTGTTTATAACATATTCATTTCCTTTTTTTAGTTCCTAAACACCACTTTCTTCCACGGTCTTGCCAAAAGTTTGAGGAAGAATTAACACTTCTCGATGGACTATCATTGTTATGTTCTAATACTATCGGTTGGATTCTATATATCAAGAGCATGCTTGTTTTGTTACAAACTCTTTTATTTCTTATACATGCATGTAAGCTCATGTAACATGATTATGAAGCTAGCTAGCCCTGAATAATTCGTGTTCTGTTAATCATATTGTTTCTTAGGTTGTAACTTCGTAAACAAAAGACAATATTTTCTGTTGGGACATTAAAACAAATTTATCATGCTCATCTTCTATAAAATACAATTAATTTTATGAAATTACATCTTGAAAAATTCTGGGAGGAATATATACATTTCATATTTATAACTCATCAATAAAATTTTGGAAATCTTTAGGTGCTACATAGTTAAATGACTACAAAGAAAAAGATATTATACTAATTATAGGAGGCTTTCATTATAGAAAGAGACAATTCTTCCAAAGGGAAGGACTTACTTTACTTTGCGGTACTATAGCAAGCTTACATATATTTTATGTCTCTATGCTTTCCATCTCAACAATTGTGAATTTAAGATTAGGGAAGATTCATAGGGATTTCTTGGGGAAGAAGTTTCACCGGTCAAATAGTATCGCTTGTAAGGCAAAGTGAAAGGGAGGACTAGGTATTCATTTTCTTTCATTGTTTGATAATGCTTTGCTTGTAAGTGGTGTTGGCACTTGGCACTATGCTAGCGAAATAGATTATAGTGATAAAAGTCCTAAGGTGAAACTTTCGGGAGGAGGAAGGGATGGAGGTTAAGGTGTGGTAGGGATTCTTTTGGGTTGGTGTTTAGGAAGGGGCCCGGGAGTAATGGGTTATTTAATTTATTGATCCTTTGGGGTGGGAGATAAGAGAGGGGCGAACTTTTGGAAAGGGAGATGGTTTAGTGAGGAGCCCCTTTGTGTGACCTGCCCAATCATGTTTGCTTTATCTTTTTCAAAATTAGAAAGGGTAGCTAATTTTTGTAAAAATTGAGGCGGGGGATGAAGTTGGAATCTTTGTCTTGTTAGAAATTTGATTGACTAGGAAAAGGATGTCATGGAACATGTCCTTTCGATACTCCAAAGACAATTAGTGAAAAGGATGTATGAGGATAGAGTGGTTTGGAAGGGAGCCGGGAAAAGAGTTTTCTCCTTTATTGGAAACTGATGGTTTTGTACCCTCATTCCATTTAATGATAAATTGGAATCCTTGGATTCCTTCAAAGGTGAGTTACAGTGCTTGGGAACCACCATGTTAGGGAAGGTATTATTTAACTGGATCCAACTTTGAGAGGAAATGGGAGCGAGCTTCTTGACAAGTGTGGGGAGGAGAATTCGAAGACCATTGATTATTTGTTTATTTTTATCAGCAAAGCAGGATATTATAGATGGAGGGAAAGTTCCCGAGGAATTACACGGGCGTGGACAAGGGAGCCCCGACGAGCAAGAAACAAAAGCGAAAAAGGCACCTCTTGCTTGATCAAGTTAGGATTCTGTGAGAGTCGTTTGTCATCCATACCGTTGCTTGAGCCCGATTGAACACAAAGTTAGCTTGCCCCAGTTTTTTGGTCGATGGTGCCCTCGTTCTCGAACCTGACCTATTTCTAGAGGCGCGGAGAGGTCCCGAATAGCCACGAAAGGTGCAATGACCAGATTCTTTTCTTTGGCTTTTTACCTGGCGGCACCTTGCCCAGAGCTAAAGGGTGTGAAGCCTTGCCAGGCGTGGAAAGATTGACTAGTCTGACGATTGACAGTTCCCACCCAAACATTTTAGCACTTTACAATGGATCGATGGTGGTATATTCTCCTCATCCTCCTACTTGCGCCAAAGCATCTATTTACGAAGGAGTCATTCCACGGCGTTTGAGGCTGATCCAGGGGTGAGCACTTTTTGCCACTAAGTAGCTTCCCAAACAGAGACTAAGGGAACAAGCTGGATTCCAAACCGAGACGATAGAAATCAAAGGCGAGGCAGTGAAACCTTTATACATCTCTTTCACAGAAATCCTTTTCCTTGTCATTCTTGACAAGGCTTGTGTCCTCACGAAGTGTGATGAGATTAAACTCATGAAGGTATGAAGGAATCTTGCAGGCCTCTATCAATCTCCCAATCATTGAGAGGTCTTAGGAAGTTGAGGCCCGACTCGACTCCCTATCTACATCCCGGGATATGTCAGTAATCTTGGCCTCTTTGTTTTTAGGCGCCAAATTGAAAAGAGAGGGATATCTAGAACCACAGAGGCCTCCCTCCTCCGCAAACATCTTTCCAAGAATTGATTCTCCTACCGTCCCTAGGTAGAAGACCGCATTTGGAAAAAAAGCCCGGGGCCTCTTTCCTAATTTCCTTCCATAAGCTAGTCCCATATCGCCTCTGGGGTCAGATGTGCGACCATCAGGAGGACTCCTGGAGTTCACTATGAATACTTTCTCAAGCAGATTTATGTCGTTGGCAAACTGCAATTCCATTTCTTTAGACGATACCTTGGTCAAGACATTGATTGTATTCTTCTCCGATGACATTACATGAATATCATGGCGGGTTAATTGTTCTCCGTATTTGAGTTTGGTGGGTTGTTGGGATAGTGGTGACTACAATTTTGGATTGCATGGATCCGTTTACATGGGCGGAGGCCAGATTAGGAGCTGGACGAGTCATAGGTGTCATGGAGTTGGAGTGGGTGGTTTGTTGATTGTCAAATCAAGATTTGCGATGCCTCGATCAAATCTCGCTCGAGGATCAGTGTCGATGTCGATATGTTATTATTCGCCGTTGAAATCATTGGGTGGAGATCTTGTCTCTTTGTTGTTGTTAGGGTACCTTTGAGTGCATCTATGATTCTCTAAATCATTAGTCATCTGATTTCTGCTACTCACAACAAGTTAAACAATTCAGTAGACTGCTGGCAGGTGGTCATTTTAATTTTCAGGTAGGAGTCTATTGTCCATCCTGGCATAAAATAGGCCACAGCTAACATATAGTTATTTATAAAAACATAGAAAATCCCACAAAATTTAGAGCTTTTGTAAAATGTGAAAACTAACCCCGAAATCAGATTCCATACAAAAGGAAATGAAACCATCTTTTAGAACGTAGAATGAACATGAAAGCCTTGATCCTGCAAGTGCTTTTCCTAATAAGAGAGGTGTATGATAACAGGGTTATGTTAAATAAAAGTTGATGTACTTGTGGATTTGCCTCTTTATAAGTGGATGAATATGCCTTTTCGAGAATTGGTTTATGCTGAAAGGACAGGATGGGCTGCTACTTTCTAGAATAACGGTTAGAAAGATCTTATTATGATTTGCTGGATATCAGTATTTTAAACAATGGTAATTTCTGTATAGAACAACTTTGTGCCCATCAGCTTTTCTAATTTAAACCTCACTTCCAAACTTTATTTTATGCTGAAAACTGATAACTTCTTTTAATGTTAGTATAAGTATTCTCAGTAGTTTTCATTTTATTTCATTTAGTTTTTTGTTTATCAAATTCAGTTTTATGGTTATAGTTATAATTTTCAACTTCCATTAGATTTCATTATCTACCATTAAAACAAGACAGACATACATCATCGTGCTTTTGAAAATTATTATTTTAAAAATTTGAGAATATTTTATTTAGCACTTCGGTTCATATTTTCAAAATATTTACACTCATTCTTGTGTTTGCAGGAATCAATCGCCATAACTTCTGATATATGGCCACCCTTGATCAGCTTGTGATTATTTATAGCTGTTTGATTCTCTCACCAGAGTTCTGATGCATTGTCATCCTCAACCGGAAATCTTATATTTCCTCATCCTCATGATAGTTTCTTTGCCATACTCTTGACTTGGTACTTCTTCATTCTCTCCTGACTCCATAGCGATATCATGACCCAATGGCGGCAGCGTGTGGATGATTTGCCCAGGGGAACTAGGGTTGGATTTCTAGCAGTTTCTCGAGATAACTAGTTATGTTGCAGAATCACCATGGAAGACTAATGGCTGACCTCTATACAAAGCACCATGTACTCACAGCTCTCTCTCAAAAAGAGGGATGCATTTTCTGGATATTAGAGTTTTGTACTATTTATATCCCCACCTCCTCGAGAAGCCTTAGTACAGTTTTTGGGATGTTATTCAATTGTGTTTGTTTACTTCTTTATGGAAACGTGAGTTTGTGAACTAAATAATATTACACAAACGTTTCTTAGTTGGCCGCAAATCAACGGTACTGGTACTGGTACTGAATTGCGTGCTGGTACTGATCTCCTTTGTTGAAAGAATGAGTTGGTGTAATTTTAAGTATGAGATGTACTCTTTTTGATATTGCCTTTTCTGTCATGCTTTTTTCTTGGATATTCATTATTCCCATTTCTGATTAATTTTTGTAGGATGATTCCCATAAGATTCTGATAAGTGTGTTTTACTTTACTACCTATTGTGTGTGTGCTATTACTTTTCTGTATAATGTTTTATATCTGTTCTGCACACACATAGGCGAGTTCGGACTTATTATCTCATTGATGTCTGAATTATCAGAGAGTCCCAAGATCAGGAACTGTGTCTAAGAACACACTTATATATCTGTTGTTAGTTAATAACAGTGAATGACTTTAAAGCAACTAAATGAGAAAAGAGAAGGATAATAATAAATGGTGTGAGAAGAAGAGTAGGCTGGCTTCAGTCATTTTAAATTAAACTCTTTCTTTCAATCCATCAAAATGCATTAATGAGACATATACTAAAGCTCAGAACAGTAAGGAGATTCAAAATATGGTATTTAACTCCTGGAATGATGTACAATAATACCAAAAAAAGTTATTCTAAAAATATTTCTTTTAAAAATTGTGGAGAGTGTTTGTTTTAAGATACTCCTTCCCAATGTCTCCAAAGGAAAATCTAGAACTGGGTCCCATATTGACGGGTTAGTGTGAACTTATTCTTGTAATTGCTTAAATATCTTGAATAGAAAAATCATTGACCTTAAGAAAAGAGTTTATTATAAATATGAGGAATAATTCTGAAAATCTGGCGAATAGAGGAATGGCCTGTGTGTTAAGTACAGAAATAGGCGAGCCATCCATACCCCCTTGAGATAGGGGCAATCCTTCTATACTGTTTTAATCCGTTTTCCATTATGCCTGTTGCATGAACTTCATGTGTAATCCCCAGTTAAGATATTCTGCCGTTCTAACGGATCTGGAATCTTAAATATTACAGTTATTTTTTCTTGTCCGATATGTATGGTTTCTTGGAGTAGTTTTCTTCTTATTAATCTCGAAGGGCGGAATTGTATAAACCCATTATATTACTTTCTATTTTTCGTTAAGGTTTTTTTTAGAAGTGTGTTTGGATTCTATGTTAGCGTTTCCCTGTAGAAATTGGTTTCCATAAAGGATTTTTGTTAGTTTCATATTAGGGTTCTGTTAGTTTCTGCGGAATGTTTTAGAAGGGGTTGGCTTTATGAGAAAATTTTGAATGTTTTAATAAATATTTCAATTTAAGTTTAGTTCATGTTTTCTTCTTCTTGGCTATTACTCATAGTCAGAGCTGCGACCTAGTATCTCGGAATGGCGGATGAGACTAGAGAGCACAAGAGATTCAAACATTTCTTAGGTATCGTGCGGGTCACCGATACACCAATCCCCACTGTCTTCCCTTTTCATCTTGTTAGGTTCTCCGTTCATCGAGACACCTTCTATTGAATGTATCTGATGAAAATTGCTAACATTTCTCTTAAGCCAGCACCAAATCTACCTCACAGGCTTCTTGAGGAGAGGTTCATCTCACTCTTGCAGTCATGTAAGAGATCAAACCAAGTTCACCAAGTTCAAGCACAGATAATCACCAACGGTTTCCAATACAACCAATACATTACCCCTAAACTGGTCTCGGTATGCTCGTCACTGAAGAGAATGGCGTATGCCCGTCAGTTGTTCGATCAAATTCCAGACCCCAATGGCTTGCAGTCTGGAACTCGATGTTTCATTAGGTATGCTCTGAACGAATCATACAGAGAAGTAGTAGTTTTGTTTTTTCAGATGAAGAGTATGGACATGCCGCCCAATTGCTTCACCTTCCCTGTTGTCCTGAAATCTTGTGGGAAGATCAATGCATTGATTGAAGGCAAACAAGTACATTGTTTCTTGTTCAAATGTGGTTTTAGGGGAAACCCGTTTGTGGGAACTACATTGATTGATATGTATTCGGCTGGTCGAGCAATTGGGGATGCTTACAAAATTTTCTCTAGAAATGTTTGAGGAGAATGGATTGCTTGGACTACAATGATTAATGGATATATTTTGGCTGGTGATCTGGTTTCGGCACGTTGCCTTTTTGACTTGGCGCCAGAGCGTGATGTTGTGCTGTGGAACATTATGGTTTCAGGGTACATTGAAGATGGGGACATGGTCGAGGTGCAAGCTCTTTGATGAGATGCCAAATCGAGATGTGATGTCTTGGAACACTCTATTGAATGGTTATGCTAACAATGGGAATGTTGAGGCTCTTGAGAGTCTGTTTGAAGAGATGCGGAGAGAAACATTTTTTCTTGGAATGCATTGATTGGAGGGTATGCTCATAATGGCCTTTTCTTTGAAGTTTTAAGCGCCTTTAAAAGGATGCTGAGTGAGTCTGTTGTGTCTCCTAATGATGCCACTCTTTCGACAGTGTTGTCTGCTTGTGCAAGATTAGGAGCTCTTGATTTGGGCAAGTGGGTACATGTGTATGCAGAGAGTCATGGGTTGGAGGGCAATGTTTATGGTAGAATACGTTGATGGATATCTGCTACAAAATGTGGGATCATAGAAAATGCAATTTTTGATGTTCAGGGAATGAAAACAAAAGATTTGATTTCCCTGGAGACACCTTGAATGGTAACCAAGCGATGCACTTTGGCATTAGGGTTGATGCCTTGAATTTGTTTATTCAGATGAAGAATGCTGGACAAAAGCCAGATGGCATCACCTTCATAGGTATTTTGTGTGCTTGTACACATATGGGTCTAGTGGAAGATGGGCTTGCATATTTTCAATCAATGGTCCATGATAACTCAATTGTGCCTCAAATTGAGCATTATGGTTGTATGGTTGATCTGCTAGCAAAGGCAGGTCGATTAGAACAGAGCTATGGATTTTGTCAGTAAGATGCCTATGGAACCTGAGTAATTGTCATATGGGCTGGATTTACTTGGGGCCTGTAAGGATTCACCAAGTGTGAGTTATTGAAGTGGCTCTCAAAGGCTAGTTGAACTTGAACCAAAAAACCCTGCAAACTATGTCATGTTGTCAATATATCTGGCATGCAGGCAGATGGGGAGAGATGTGGCCCGGCTAAAAGTTGCAATGAGAGATACAGGGTTTAGAAAATTACTGGGGTGTAGTTTGATTGGGAGTGTGAGCGATGCTGTAGTTGAGTTCTATTCATTAGATAGGCGGCATCCCAAAGTATATGGAGTATTGGGGGGGATTAGTGAGATTTTAAGATCATTTGGGTATGTGCCAGACCTTACAGAGTTATTAAGACAACTTGGAAACAGATTTGACAGAGTCAAGGCTTCATTTGCAGTTTGTTTCTTGGGTATCCAAGAACTTAATCAGCATTTTGTGGCAACTCCAAGTAAGTAGGAGGCTTCCCTAGCAAAAACATCCCATAATTTGTGCAAAAGTTATTCTCTTGTGTTGAAGATATTATCATTAAACTGCCTAAATACTCTCTTATAGCCAGTTGGACATAGGCAGGATGTACCCTGTATGCCATGAAAATGATGTAGATTTGCATACATTCGTCTTCTTGACTGAAGTAGTTGCTCAGGAATTTCTCATTTAGATCAGATATTTTTGTTCATTAATCCTTATGCTTATTGTGGATTATGTTTTTATTGAATAATCTGCACAGTCATCAAAAGGAATGTAGCTGGCTAACTTGAGAATACCATGCCCAAAACCTTAATATAGATACTATTATCATTATGACATATTTCATTTCTAAACTTCATAGTTCCACCCTTGCGTGAATGGCTTCCATTTATTGCGACTTCCTAGGAGCTTAGCTACTACATAAATTCCAATTTTAAGACGAAGCACGTGGCTCTAAACAATATGATGTCTCTCCTCAGATATCACATGGCAGATGCACTTGTTATCACACATGGTTAGGGAATGCCTTGTGAAACTTGATCCTTGTATTTCCATTCAGTGTAACTGAGGAAAATATTTAAGATAAGACAATGTATCATATATCTTTTTCAAATACATAATAATTGAGAATTACAACTTATCATATTATAAACATAAGTTTGTTATACAATCTATAATCAATGAAGTTTAGATATATTCAAGTCTTTGAAATTTCTTACAAAAAATTGGAGAAATAAATTAAACTTGTCTTTTTGATTTACGATAAATCAGTCGAGGCAATACTTATACTAAAAGATAAGATGCGCATAGATATTAGTGATGCGACACTCATTTCTCAAGTAATAATTAGTAATATAACCATATCTCCATTTGTAATAATTAAATTTAACTCCTTATCTCAGCTATAATAATTAAATATATATATTTTTTGATAAGTAAAGATAAGTATATAGAATAGAGCGTATTTTTTGAGAGAGAATACACATAGAAAGAACATCCCCTCACGACAAAAAAACAAAAGCCTTGATACAAAGCCACCCACATACGTGTGAGTGTTTCTATGTCGAAAACACATGAAAAAACAAAAACCATAATGCAAAACTGTAATAATTAAATATATAGAGTTAGAGGATTAAATTTATATATCCACAATAATAATATAATTGAAGGTAACAATGTTTCATGTGAAGCTAAATGGAAAAGATGAGTGTAGTAAATGGAATCCTATCATACCCATAAGCTAGGAGTAAAATTAGTAGGTCGAATATATTATATATACTATCAATAAAGGCAAACCAAATGGATAGTACTTGAGTTAAAAATTTATTAGTAGCCTCAAGATCCTTTAAAAATGAGTATAAAAGATGCACCTTATTATTAAATTTTCTATAAAGAAAAATAACTCTAATCACAACAAGATATTTGTGTAGTTATATAACCAAATAGACTCTTTATGCATCGATGTCAAAGTAAGGAAGTTTTCATACGATCATATTAAATGAAGATGTATCCATCTATGATTACATCTACAAGATGTTTCAGTAAGAATGATACATATCGCCAATCTATAAATGAAATACGATAACTATGAAACCATCCACTAGTAAGATTATGAAGAATGTAATGCCATATAAGATAATGCAGTGCACTCTAAAGGTGAATATGATTATAAGGCATTTGTTTTTTCAAATCTTAGACAAATGTAATGGTGTTAAAACAGTGTTAATGTAAAGAAATGAATCCTTAATGTGTAGTATCATAAAATACAATAATATTATAAATAATATATCCTATTTGCGCGCACTTGGTAGATGGAAAATCGCCTTCTTAACATGTCGATGAGGCTCTTTTAAGTCGATATTTATCCATGCTAAAGATGATGTGTATGTATTAGGTATATGTGTTATCAGTAGAAAATTATTTTCGTTTACCCCTCTAATTGTTAAATGACTCTTAATTTTTTATTTCAACGATTTCTACATCATTTCATCACTCTGAAGCATCTTCATGAACTCTTGTCATTCTTGTCTTAAATATGCTTATGATTGGTTTTTGTTTTCAACTTTTAGCACAATTATATTGTTTTCAAACTGAGTCTACTTTTGATATGTTAATATTTTTCTTCTTTTCTAGTTGAAATGAAACTATTATAACTTGCCTCTTTTCTTTATGGAAGTTCATGTAAGTAGCCTAAATCTTATTTTAAATACCAATCCTAATAAGCTTTTTGACTCGTTTTTGGCACTAAACCAAAACCATAGTCGCGACCTTATAGTTTAGCATTAAAAAAATTTAAAACCATAGTCAACAACTATGATTTTAATTTAAAAAATTTAAAACCGTAATGACCCGATTCTGGTTTAGTGAGACACACTAGTTTGGACATTTTTTCAAAAACGTTATTAGATTGGTATTTTTTTCTAAAAATGTATTATTTTGGGAGAAAGCTCTCTTATTTTGCCTCCTATATATTTTATATACTTCCCACTTTCATACTCGTTTCAATTATTATTTGTTATTAGGATCCACTTTGAAACATGCATCCACATTCTATATTTTTAAGAACAAAAATAGTTTGAAGGAACAAAAATAGTTTGAAGGAACAAAAATGGTTTGGAAGAGGGATGTGTAGGGGTCCTTCACGGTCAAAGCTTATTTCAATATGTTGGAAGGGCTTACATAAAATCTGCAAAATGCTATGGAACCAACATATCCCCTTCTAAAGTTGGTTTTTGCCTAGGAGGTGTGGTGGAGTAAAGGTTCTTACCTCGGCTTGTGATTGAAGAAACGGTTTCAATTAGCGACGCATGTGTCCTTTTGTAGAAAGGAGGGAAGAAGAGCTGGAGCATATTCTAATCACTGCCAAGCAATATGGGGACAGTGCACTGATCTTCTCACTTTTGGTGTTAGTTGGACTTGCCTTTTTGGCTAAGAGACCTAATTCAAAATTTGGATGCACTTCCCTGTTAGAAAAAAAAGCTAAGGCTATTTGGAAAATTTGCTCCTTCTTTTGTCTAGGCTTTGGAAGAGAACAAAATTATTTTTGAATAAATACTTTTTCCCTGTTAGAGACAAAGCTTTTAGTTATCAGTCGTTGTTTACGTGTGCCGGATTTATTCCAAAGGCGGATATCAACTTTGTTAGATTGCTCTTGTATAGGTTTTATGGCTATGCCTAGGGTGTGGATTTTCTTTTGGGATGGATTTGTTTTGGCTCTTCTTTCTCTCTACCTCTTTTTTTATTTGGCCCTTTGTGAGTCTCTTTTGTATCGTTCTGAATACTCTTTTTTTGGTCAATATCTTTGCTCTTGTAGTCAAAAAAAAAAAAGAACAAAGTTGTCTATTCCTCTAGCTATCTCATGATTCCTCTCTTGCAATTCTCTCCACTTCTCATTCTCTCACAATACTTTGTTGGTGTTTCTCCATTTTCAGTTCTTTTCAAAATGGCTGGAACAAATCCTACTCAATGGCACAGCAAGTTAGGCTCCTCGGCTACTCGCTGAATCGGATCTCGTTTGGTGTGACAAAGAGTTATGAAACTTACCATGAAACTGGGCACCATCAATGGGTGTCCTGCTTGTCTTGGAAGAAGCGGGAGGAGAGGCGATGCAGTAGAAAGCTTAGGTGAGGAGGCTGTGCATCAAAGATGTTGTGTAGCATGAAACTGGCTTGACTTATTGGATGGTTTGAACCGCCAGGCTGCTGCAGCCTGGAGGAGTATCAAGCCTGGTCAGTGACTTTTTCTTGTCTTCCAATCAACTTCTGTTTCGCTTTAAGATGAGTAATAGAGTCAAGAATATCAAAGACGAGATTGATAGAGTGTAGAAGAAATCCCTCTACTAGAACCTTATTCAAGGGAACATAATTACTCACAGGGAAAATGAGTTGGGAGAGGACTCACTCCTTTGTGTTGACCCTCTCAAGTTGCAGGATGAGGGGAGGGAACAAAAGGAGATAATAAAATCTTTAGTCTCATTTGATAATGAAGAGAGCTCTTTTAAACTTTTGAATTATTTGGGATTGGGGTTTAGGGAAAATATCTGCTGATTGGTGTATAATGATCCAAGAATTGTAGAATATTTCAAGCCTAGAATATGGGTTTGTGTTTCCTGATCATTTTGAGGTGAAGTCATTGGTCTAAAAAATCTTAAAAGAAGTAGTGTGTGATGAAGACGTGGAGAGGTTGGAGTTGAATGGTTTAAAAGATATCCTTCATGAGAAAATAAGTCAAATGAGATGCTTGCTTGTGCTGGACGATGTTTGGAACGAAAATCATGAAAATGGGATTAGCTCAAGAAAACTGTGATAGTTTGTGGGGAAGGGACTAAAATTTTAGTAGCTTGGCCTGACATTGTAAAGTTAATCGGTTATGGGGATTGAGTTCTCCCTTTGTTTGGAAGGGGTTGAAGACTCCCAGCCATGAGTTGTTTACGAAAGATACCATTACGAAGAGCGGAAAGGGATTCAAGGTTATGAGATCGGAAAGAAAGAATTGTAAATGTGTCATGGGTCCAGCTTATCATCAAGCGTTGGGGATGATGTCGTTTGGGAAATCTGAAGAGAGCTACTGGTTGTCATAAAAAGCAATATTGACAATTTGTTGTCATAGAGATGGAAGTGATAATGTTTTATCAGTATTGAGTCAAGCTATGACTAATTTGCCATTTATATTGGTAAAATTTGTTTCGAAAGACTACCGCAAAAGAAAAAAGTTGTTGGTGCAAATGTGGATGGCTCAAGGCTATATCAAACCTTTGGATGAGAGGATAGGATATCGATATTTTGATGAGTTATTGTCAAAATCATTGTTGGAGGTATTTGAGGAGGATGCTTGTGATAATATATTAAGTTGTAAAATGCATGACCTCAATCCATGATCTTGCGCCAGTCTAAGTTATAGGATCGGGCGATGATGTGAAAAATCTAAAAGAAGTTCATGTGTATCATGTTGTTTATTCAGCGAATCTCAAGTTGAAGGTTTGGAGTGAAACACACTTGAGAACCTTTTTAAGCATTCTGATATGCTAGTAAATTTGAATCAGGTGTTTTTCGATTAAAGGCCTCAAACTTTAAATGTTTACGTGTGTTGAGTCTAAATGAATTCAATATCGAGCAAATTGACTCATCTAAGATATCTTGATCTCTCCAACAATTGGTTTGAGGTACTTCCAAATAGTATCACAAGTCTAAAAAACTTGCAGACATTAAAGCTGGTCGGTTGTCGGAGTTTGGAAGAGCTTACAAAAGATACAAGAGAATTGATTAATCTCAGACACTTGGAGAACGATAGGTGTTTGCATTTGAGTCATATGCCATGTGGAATAGGAGAGCTCACTATCCTTCAAAGCCTACCATTATTTGTTGGAAATGTTGGAAATGGGAGACATCGTGAATTGAAAGGGCTTAACAACCTCAAAGGAGAGCTACAGATTGAAGGACTTGAAAATGTGAGAGTGGTAGAATCTAGGGAAGCAAATTTGGGAGGAAAACAAAACATTCAGTCCCTGACATTAAGATGGCGGCGCTTAGAAAATCAGTCAATTAGGGATGCTGAGTCAGTGCTAGAAGGCTTTCTCCCACACTCAAGCCTGAAGCAGCAGCTCACAGGAGAAGGTTATGGAGGTGGGAAGTTTCCAAATTGGATGATGAATATTAATGGTGGGTTGAGTAGCATTCTCCCTAATCTCACAACAATTGATCTGAGAAAATTTTCACAAGACTCAACCATGCTTTATTCTACTCCCTCACCTCAGCTCTTTAAAGCTTCATTATCTGGCAATGGTGGAGCACATGGAGGAGTGTTCGTCGGATGGCCTATTATTCTTTCCGTCTCTTCAGGAACTCACTGTGTTTAGAATGCCAAAATTGAAGGACTAACGCAACCACGTCATTCATTTCCTTGTCTTACACAATTGAGGATCGAATATTGCGATAACTTGGCATCCTTGGAACTGCATTCAGCTCCTGTTCTTTCATATGTAGAGATCAAGTCTTGTGGTAGCTTGGCATCCTTGGAAATGCATTCATCTCCTCTTCTTTAGCAATTAGACATTGAACGGTGAGATAACTTGGCATCCTGGAACTGTATCTTCCTCTTCTTCACAATTAAATCATCAGTTCTTGTCTTAACTTGGCATCCTTGAAACTGCATTCTTCTCCTGTTCTTTCTAAGTTAAACATCTATAAATGCCATAAGTTGACATCCTTAATACCGCCTCCATCTCCTCTTCTTTCACTATTAGATATCAGGTCTTGTGATGACTTGGAACTGCATTCATCTCCTCTTCGTTCTGAGTTATACATCTCCCATTGCTGTTAGCTGACATCCTTACTGCTGCCTCCATCTCCTCTTCTTTCGCGACTAGATATCAAGTCTTGTCATGAGTCAAGTATCCTGGAACTGCATTCATCTCTTTCTCAATTAAAGATCTCCCATTGCCCTTGGCTGACATCCTTGCAGTGTCTCCATTACCTTGTCTTAAGACACTAGGATTGCATAAAGTGAGAGAAGATACACTAAGGCAGTTAATGTTGTCTGCTTCTTCATTGGAGTCTCTCTCTATTGCCAGCATAGATGATTTGATGTGTCTCCCAGAAGATGAGCTCCATCAACATGTTTCCACTCTCCAAACTCTCAAAATTGAGGGCTGCTATCATTTGGCAATATTACCACACTGGATAGGCAATCTCACCTCGCTCACTCACCTCAAAATTGGTTCTTTCCCTCGATTGAAATCATTGCCAGAAGAATTGAGTTCTCTTGGATTCCTCCATGCAGAGTCTCTCAATTCAGGACTGTTCTAGTTTGATAGCGTTACCAGATTGCATAGGCAGCCTCTCCTCACTCAAACACCTTGAAATCGGCGAATGCCCTGAATTGAAATCACCACCAGAAGGGATGCGTTCCCTCACAACCTTGAAGACACTCGAAATATTCGACCGTGCATACTTATCTGAAAGATGCCGAAGGGAGAAAGGTGAAGATTGGCCCAAGATTGCTCATGTCATAGACATTACTATTGATGGAGAGTTGATGCAGAAAGCCATCACAGGTCTGACTTCTTTTTCATTCTTATATATCTTGGTTTTTATTATTTTTGTAATCAACACATCATGTCATAACATGGATTCTATTTAGGTAATGGAAAGTTGATCATATTAAGATTTAAAGGATGCACAATTTATTTTTGTTATTTATGTTGGCACCTTATTTGTTAGATGAAATGCTTAAAAGAGTGAGTGGAAATTTTTTTTCTTTAATTCAATTGTTAGTAATGATGGTATAGAAGTAAATTAAAGTTGACCTTGATTTAGTTACAGTTTATACAAATTTCACTTGCATTCTTCAATTCCCCAGCATGAAGCTCATTTCATGGTATGACAATGAATGGGGATACAGGTACAACTCACCTCTCTTTTTATATGAGCCTCATAGCTTTTAGATGTTTTATGCAATGTTTTAAAAATCGGATCGATGATTAAACCGAAAAAGTTATTGACTCATGATTAATATCGAACCAGACAAAAAAGATCACTTGTCGGTCGAATGGGCCAGTTCATTTCCATCTGATCTTGGTTTTTATAACATTCACTTTTATGTAATGATATACATGATTCTTGCATTTTTCATGGTTTTTAATTATATTTCAGGACTCGAATTTGGTTTCCTCTGAAATTTACGTCATCCGAGACCCACGATGCGATTTCTTTATCCTAAAAACACATTTGTATTTTCTAGGTTCAAACTCGAAACCATTTGTTAAGTTAGGATAGACCCCAATTATCTCAACTACATTTTGATCAATGGTATCGCATTTAAAACCTAGATATTGATGCGATATTAAGTTTCCATGTTTTTACTTTGTGCTTACAAGGTAAATGTCAAAGTCTAAAGTTAATACAATATTTTTATGTCATGATCGTAAAAGTAAGACATTTGATTCATAGCCCTAAATATTAGTGTTTTAAAAATCGGATCGAATCGATCAGTCGAATCGTTGATCGATAACTTTTTCGGTTCGGGTTTAATCCGGTTCAATCGCACTTCGACCATTGATTCGAACCCTAAACTGTGAATCGGTAATTTTTTCGATTCAGTTATCGATATGATTTTTAAAACATTGTTTAGCTAGTAGAGGTTCACCTGACCATTAACCTCCTTCAGGGTCGTAGGATTACACCCATAGTTATAAAAAAAAGAAAAAAGAAAACAGAACTATGACTTAAACTATTCGGAGGGTTAAGACGTAAATTGAAAATTTTAATTGTTTTTTTCGAAAGAAGTTAAAAATATTTTTACAAACATAAAGTGAGTGAAGGGCTTGCTAGTTGAAAGTGGAAAGGGGAATAACGTGTAAGAAGTAAGGAGTACGTGGCATTGAAATGGGAGAGGAGAAGAAGGGATGAACACTTGTAGACAGCCTTTTCTTCTATTCATGCATATGCAGCCATCAAAGCTTCTAACATATAAAGAAGAAAAAAAAAAAACAGAAAGAAGAAGGAATCAATGGAGAAGAAGAGTTTCTTGGGCATCACTTTCCTCCTCATCCTCCTCATGCTCTCTCGTGAGTCTCTCTCTCTTTCTCTTTCTCTCTCTTTCCCTCTTTTTACCATTAGGATTTAGAATAATCATCAAAGTTGTGTGTGGAAAGGAGAGAAAATTGAGATTTTTGGATTTTTGGGAATAGATTTCATTCTAAATTAATTTGAGCCCCCTCTAAGCCCTCTTGGCAATCTAGTTTTTTTTTTTTTTTGACAATAGACTATTTTGTTAATGTAGTAAATCTGTCCTCATCTAACTCGAACCTTGAGTTGCTTTACCCGTTTTGAAGACATAATGTAAATATATAAAATAGAGAATGCCATTTTTGTCTTAAATGAGTTATTTTTCAAGGAAAAACATGAGAAATGGTTTTTTCAAAGGAAAAATAATTTTTCAATAGATCAATAGATCCAACATACAAATTATTAAATCAGATAAAAAACAACAAATTATAATATAAATAATTATAATATCTACTTACTTCGCTTCTTTAATATATTGACGACTATAATGTGATATCTTCGACTGATTTGAATCGCTGAAATACTAGATTTGTAAATTTACGGCTATTAGATTGTCTTTTAACCAAATATTTTTTTTTTTGAAAAACACAAAAGGGATGGAGGCAAGGGTGTGCCAATCGCAGAGCCATGGATTCAACGGCTTATGCTGGAGTGACCACAACTGCGCCGTGGTGTGCCGGAATGAGCACTTTACCGGCGGCCGTTGCCGGGGCCTTCGCCGGAAGTGCTTCTGTACTCGCAATTGTTAAAAAATCCAAAATCCAACTATGTGTCTACTAGAGTCTCTATGTGTTGTTACTACTTACTAGTATTAGTTTATTACTACTACTAGTTGTCTACTGCTTCAATAAAGAATAAAGAGACCTGCTTTCATGTTGCTCTTCGTATTACTTTTCTGTTTTTAAGAATTGTTTTTAGAAATTAATTTTCACAACGGTATTAACATATTTTGCCAAAGTAGACACTAAGGTAAGAAAAAGTAGAAGGCAACGTAATTATGTAACCCAACATCTTTAAATTATCAAATGTATAGGTGGTGGGTCGATAATTTTTACTATTAACATGGATATATTACGTTATTCTTTAAAATTTTTAGTATTTTTAATTTTGTGTTTCGATTCTATTTAATATGAATCAATAAATTTACCTAGTTTTTTAAAAAAGAAAAAGGAAAAAGAAACCCACATCTTTACTTTTCTATTTTATCTATCGGATGCTTTTACAGTTTTGCCCTTTCTAGGTTTACATTAACAATGAATCCAAAGATGATAGGGACCCACAAGATGACATTATTTATTATTTTTGAGTTTTGGACATATTTAGTTTTTTTTTAAATTATTTAAATAATTTGAAATGAAAATAATAGAAAAATTAGTGCTTGAATAATAATGTTAGCCAATTACATTAACTTACATTTTTTAAAATATTTATATTATTGTACTAATAATTATTACATTAACTTAAAAGATTTTACAGTCGGGCTATTGTTATATTACTATTTACGTATGCTTACCATTATTTTTATTTTTAAACTATTTTAATAAATTAAAAAAAAAAAAATGCCCGAAGATCATTATTTGTCACATTTCCACCAAAATAATTATATTTCAACGACTTTTGTTGAAAAGTCGAATCCTCATTTAATGCTCTCTTTTAATGCCACCATCACCTACCAATTCTTATCCCATCCTCACATCATAATTATTTTTATCATAATTCATCCTTAACCTACACATGAAGGTTATGTTTCATTCTGGAAAATTTGCCATTTCCCTTGAAACGATGTTTTGCATATTGCATTGTTTCCGAAAACTATAAAAAGAAATAAGTTGTTGGTGCAAATGTGGGATGGCCTAAGGCTATATCAAACCTTGGATGAGAGGATAGATCAGATATTTTGATGAGTTATTGTCAAGATCATTGTTGGAGGTATTTGAAAAGGATGTTTGTTATAATATATTAAATTGTAAAATATTGCATGACCTCATCCATGATCTTGCGCAGTTAGTTATAGGATCGGAGATCCTTAGTTTAGAAGATGATGATGCGAAAAAGATCTCGAAAGAAGTTCATCATGTATCATTGTTTAATTCTGTGAATCTCAAGTTGAAGGGTTTGGAGGTGAAACACATGAGAACCTTTTTAAGCATTCTGATACATTGTAAATTTGAATCAGGTGTTTCAATTAAAGGCTTCTTAAACTTTAAATGTTTACTTGTGTTGAGTCTAAATGAATTCAATATCGAGAAGGTACCAAAATCTCTTGGCAAATTGACTCATCGATTCTCAAACTTTAAATGATTACTTGTGTTGAGTTTAAATGAATTCAATATCGAGAAGGTACCAAAATCTCTTGGCAAATTGACTCATCGATTCTCAAACTTTAAATGATTACTTGTGTTGAGTTTAAATGAATTCAATATCAAGAAGGTACCAAAATCTCTTGGCAAATTGACTCATCGAAGATATCTTGATATCTCCAACAATTGGTTTGAGGTACTTCCAAATAGTATCACAAGTCTAAAAAACTTGCAGACATTAAAGCTTGTTGGTTGTCGGAGTTTGATAGAGCTTCCAAAAGATACAAGAGAATTGATTAATATGAGACACTTAGAGAATGATAGGTGTCCTCACTTGAGTCATATGCCAAGGGAATAGAGAGCTGGAGGTCCTTCAAAGCCTACCATTATTTGTTGTTGGAAATGGGAGACTTAGTGAATTGAAAGGGCTTAACAACCTCAAAGGAGAGCTACAGATTGAAGGACTTGAAAATGTGAGAGTGGTAGAATCTAGGGAAGCAAATTTGGGAGGAAAACAAAACATTCAGTCCCTGACATTAAGATGGTGGCGCTTAGAAAATCAGTCAATTGCGGATGCTGAGTCAGTGCTAGAAGGCTTTCTCCCACACTCAAACTTGAAGCAGCTCACAGTAGAAGGTTATGGAGGTGGGAAGTGTAAGTACCATGGGTCTTAAATCCACTACTCAATGAGCCCAGGGTCCGGCCCGCTCAGCCCGTGATCCACTCTGGCCCATGATGTGAGGTGGTCCAAGCCCATATTCCATATCAAAACTAGTAGGTACTACCTAGACGGGACCCGGATGCCCATCTGTGAAAGCCTTCCAAAGATCCTTCCGCAGCTCACCTTAAAGCAATGTCTCCAGAGTCTCAAGTCCCCCAAGAGGGGTCATCCTTCCGCTTGGCCACAAAGCTCGATGTGGGACGACGGATGTGCGCAAACACGAAAAGTATTTATCCCCGAATTTCCTAACTTTCAAATCCTTTACTTCTTGGAAGATTAATCCTTGATAAGGAAGAATTAGTCTTTGACAAGGAAAAAGAGATTTTGTTCCTAAAAAGGGAGACTTTTTCTCCGATAAAAATATATTCTCCAAACCACCCTTATAAATCGTAGAGGATCTCCATGACGCAGGGAGTATGCAATCCCAATTGTGCGAACTTCTTTCTTCTTCATCTCCATAATTTTGTTGACTTAATCGTCTTAGAGCGGGCTTCACCCATCAAGCACGTGATCATCCTTTTTTTGCAAAGTTCACATCGCACCGCTAATGCCTTGAGGTCAAATCCATCAAGGTAACACCGGCTCGCTTGAACCAAATAAAAAGTCTCACATAAGCCGCAGAGTTTGGTTTCACGATGAACATTCCGATGAACCAATCGCAAGACCACCCCTCCATTGGCGTTAGGACATGGAAAGGAAGCAAGAGAAACAAGTGCCAAGACAGATGAAAGAGTTGCAAGGTCGCTGAGCGCTATACGGCGAGGAACATCAATGCAGCCCAACGAAAAAAATCGCGATCTTGAAAAAGACGAGATGAGATAACGGGCCGCGATGCGCACAAACGCCTGATAAAGGAAAGGGGCCCTTGTTCCCGACGACGCCGATACCCTAGCGGATGATGAGTCGGGCCCCAGCAACTCCCCATCACCACTTCGCCGACAAAGAATACTGGGAGAGCACAAGGGCCGTATAGCGCAAGAGAGGCCTTCGCCCCACCCTACTCGCTGACGCCGTTAGTGGTGCATCTCACAGGAGGAGGGAAGGTGCGTAAGACAAGACTCGCATGTGTTAAGCTCCGAGGAACCCCGTCTGCCGCCTCAGCACGTTGCCACTCACATCGCCCGCGTATCCTGCCTTTGGTATAACACCAACCTTCTACGTACCGTCGACGACCCTCATTCGGAGAACCGATGACATGCTCTTTTTACCCTTAGGGCAACACATACTTGACTACGAGCCACCCCACGGGTTTGTCATTCCAACTTTCACTAATGCCTCGATGGCTCCCACGATCCCCGGTGATCATACGCTCCATTATAACCAAAAGAATGATTCTCACGCCGGTAACGACGGTTGTTATGCAAAGTATCTCCACCGCTTATGGGATCGACATTGGCTTGTTTCACAAGCTCGCTAATTAATAAATTTCGTTTCTACGAACCATGGGTCGTATTCATATCACGCAGATCTCTCGCCAGACAAAAGAGAAACATCAGCTCCTTACAAACCATTTTCAAACAGGAAGAAGAGTCAACCCGCGACTTCACAAGGAGGTTCGAGCAAGCCGTCCAACAAATAGAGTCGTATAGCCTGGACACAATCCTCCAAAACTTTAGGAGAAGCTTTGCGCCATCTACTCCCTTCTTCTAGTCACTATATTTAGATCCACCAGTGTTTAAAATATCCAACACCGCCATGATCAGTCACAATACCATACAAATAGAACTCCATAATGCTCAACAGCAGAATTTCCAAACTCCTTGCAAACATTTCATTATATTTACTGATGAGACTGTAAAAGATTGCATTCATTTTTTCAGATATTTCGCTATATCGATACACCTGCTCATGAGATTTACATCGCTCATGAACAAAGCTAACCTATAGGGTCACTGTTCATGATGGAGTGAAACTTCATAAAATACATTGCATGGGAGGTTCGAACCCTGCCTAAAACGGGGGGGTTCCAACCTCATCCACTGTGCCATGATACCCTTATAATATATAAATAAGAAAATTTTAATATATTGTCTTTCTAATTTATGAATATTTTTTTTAATAAATTTATGAATATTTTAATCATTTATAATAACTAAATATAAATATACAAATATATAAAATATTGTATTCTATTATACGTTGTTATTACATAATGACCAAATTTCAAAAACATTTGAATAAAATATTTTGTATAAATCATATGTATGATTTATTTCTTAATTAAATATATTTTAATAAAAATAATTTAATTTTTATAAACAAATATAAATATAGTAAAAGAACAAAAAATCAAATCTAATTGATATCATTCTCTATGTTTTCAAAATAATTTTGATAAGTAACTTAAATATATTCTTAATTTTAAATACTTTTAATAATGATATTTATATAAAAATATCCACCGATATATCTTCGATATATCTGATATATCCATAAAACCCAAGTACCGATATATCCGTCAAAACCGATATTTTCATCCTTGAGATCCACTAGCAACGATGGAAGAATTATATGTGACGGCCGATATGTACTTACTGCCGTAAGGACAATATCCGTAGCACCCAGATCACAAGGACATAAGCCGCCGATCAAGGGAAATAATCCGTCTAGGAAACAACCCTCCAAATCCAAGGAGGGTCAAAACAGAGATCGGAAGCGATCCCGTGATCAATCACAAAAGAAGAGAAAGCCCCCACAATCTACCCTCCTAAACATCTCTTATGAGAGGCTATTGCTCGTCATTCATGACTTGCCAGAATTTAAAAGGTCGTGGACCCACCCAATCCACTTTAATGATATGACTTGGCTTAAAAAAGAAAGAAAAAGGTTTTTAAGTTTTGGGAAAATCCGTCCCTAGGAGGAATGGTTTTGTTTGGATTCGCCACTTACTTTTCTTTTTTTTTTTTTTGTTAAGGGGAAAAATTAAGCAAGAACAAAAACCTCTAATGACTCTAGTCGGGAAGAAACAGTCTACGAAACATGAGTTGGGTCCGAGGATCAGGTTACCTATTGGGAAGGTACCTCATGTGAGGTAGCACCCCTTTAAGCTCGGAACTTGGTCTCTACTAACTAATTAGGCACATGGTAGCATATGGGCCAAAGATCCATTAACCACCCAAAGCTAGACTCGGGATCATGAATCCAATAAACTTGGGTGGCATCCAACATACATTTAATCTCAACAAAATATAACCATAGGCACATACCTGAGGTCCCTAGTGATTCGTTTATGCCAAGTAGGTGTTCGGAATCAACAAAATTTATAACCTAGGATTCCTACTACTGACATAGCAAAGCTACTGCAGTATAGTGGCTCTAGGGTCGAACACAGGGATGAGTTTTCTTTGTACAAATGATTTGCAGTGATTCAAAAATGGTGAATTTCAATTTGGATTTTCAGGTTTGGGTAAAAACAGGGGAGTTGATGGTTTGCAAACTGAAATTAAAATAAGAAAAAAATGTAAAATAAACCCCTTGAGTTTCGTGCCACCGGCTTGGGATTTTAAGGCAACCAACATGTCCTCTGTCTTTTCCTCGTGATTGGGGGAGCATGACATATAGTCATTTCGAACCGCATCTTCATTTAGCTTTAAAACCTAGACCCTAAGAGTTTTTAACATTTTGAAAGATAGCATTTGGATTGTAAGTATAAATGTCCCTAGCAAGAAACATATCTCAAAAACTTACCATACAATAACTAATAGGGAGACAACTAACCTGGCATCACGATCTAGCTGGAAAGTATCCATCGAACCCAAAAGCTTGCCAAATACACAGCAGAGCATGCTTAAGAGATTTTAACCTTTTGTGAGAAGTGTGAACGTGAAAACCATAAACGCCACATGAAAAGCAAGAGAACAGCTGGTTTAATTCCCAAAACCGGCACCCAAAGTGCTTTCCCCTTCGCGACGTGGGGAGGTTTAATTAACATCCTTTGGATTTGTCATCATCAAAGGGTGTTTCGCAGCCGAGAAAATGGTGAAAATGAAAGAAAGTGAATAGTGAGGAAGCAAATATAAACCGCCTTGTCTCTCTATTGCCGAAAGAAGTGATTTGATTCAAGCTTCAGACAGATCGAGGCTTATATAGATGCTCGCAAGGGAAGTTACAAAAACCAAAATCGGAAGGCTATTACAGGGTAAATTGGAAAACCCAAAACAAATGCAAATGTAAGGTCAAATATAAAAGGTGAATGGGCAACAGGATGAACAAAGGTCGAGGATGCATTGCTCGCAGGAAAGCATTCTGCCAATGCTCCATTTTCTTCTATTTTCTCGCTATTCTTCCTCCGGGTCTCGATCCAATGCCGAGTTTGACTCAATTCTTCGTAATGATCGACTCAACACCTTGCATACTCACTTCGCAAAATTGCAAAATTTGCCACAAAATGCGATCAAGAGAATAGTAGGGACCTTAATGTGCAAATCGGGTTAATTAGGAATGATTAGTACACAAAAAGCACTCAAACCTATAATAAATGTGGTTCAAAATAACACTTTGGGCACCAATCACAACCCTCAACCTACACATTGCTGGGGTCCCTAGCAATGCAAGAAATAAGAACAAGCAAATAACAAAAATATGGTAGTGTTAAAAAGGTTGTGAAAATGTGGGTGCATTAACCCAAATGAGAATCACCGAAACTTGCGCCCAATAACTATCTCGAGAGAATAAACGCCATACATAGTCGAATATCAAAAGAGTTTCCTTCTCGATGACTCAACCAGGAACTTCCACCAAAATCTAAGTGTTTGTTTGATCAGCTCTCAACAATAAACTGTCAAACTTCATTATCCCCCCAACCAAGCTATTGTCTCCACCTAGCCCACTAACCAACCTAAATAGATCAGGACCCACTCTTATTCCACAACTCGTTTTGTGTTGTAGGGGTGCAATGCTCAGGAATTGACCTCACCAAAGTCCATGTAACGGATCTACCGATGACTCCCAACCAATTAAGGCTTAGGGCACCAAGTCATATGATCTTTCGACCACTAACTCTTTAGGGTTTCACTCTCGACTTTGAATGAATTCAAAACTCCAGCGACTTGCCAACTCGCTAAACTTCACCCCATCCACCGTGTAACGAACACTAAGTTTCTGGTTCCCAAAAATGGGCTTAGGGCACCAAAGTGCTTTAAAGGCTTTTGCCATAAACCCCTCTCAATCGCGTTTCGAAGTTTTAAGGCAAAGCTTGCATTGGTTTTCTTTTTCTTTCTTTTTCCCTTTCTTTTTCTTTTCTTTTTGAAAGACACATCGCCTTCTCTATTCATTGGGTCCTAACCTATTAAAGGTGGTCAATGAAACTAGGGTAGGTTATCAGAAGTAAAAGGAGGTAGGCGCTTTTCAACCTATTGAAGAAACCCCATGTGCACAAGAAGAGTTGGGCTAAAGGTGGGTGCCAAAAAATGGTCGAAAGCAACAAGAGTTCAAATCTGACCATCCACTCAACTGTGCATGGAACCAATCTAACATCAATAGAATTTGACAGTTTCAATTTTTCAAAACCACAAAGTTGCTTAAAAAAAAAAAAAGGTACTTAAAAAGAAATGTAAAGTATAACAAACATTAAAAAGAACAACCATCAAGCCACCGAACATCACAAATGGCTTGCTCAAAATAAAACAAAACAAAATGCCACTTCCTTTGCTAATTCCCCAACCAAATGTCACATTATCCCCATCGGTCTTGATTGAAAGTTGGTGAAGGAAGTGTTACCTCCCTGATGATATGCCGTTTTTTGATAGAGACTTCGCAAGCCCCATCGACACCTTTATTCACTCCGATTTGGGCTTCATATAAACAAGTTAGAGAAGAAAAGAAAGGGAAAAAAGTGACCGCTTGGAGAAATTTTAAAATTAAACCTTCATAGTAATTTCAAAAGTGTTTTTCTGGCTATAGTTTCTGATTCTACACTCTCTAAGCTTCAACGGTACCAAAAACACCTAAACCTGGGAAGTTCGGATGAAAAGGTTATGAGCGAAACAAAATGGTTACGAAAATTCAAACACGCGAACTTTTAAATTTTTTTTTTTTTTTTTAATATATTTGAGAGACAACCCTTTATATATATATATATATATATATATATATATATTATAAACATTAAAAGGACTAAATAGCGCATTGTGCTGGGGAAAACAGCACATGCACCATTGGTAAAGGCGAAAAATATATATAACACAAAAGGACGCAATATGCATTGGGCTGTAAAAACAATAAGACACAAAGACTATTGCGCTAAGGAATTCGTTAAGTTGCTAAATTCTGTACTTGCCTTCTACTCCACTCTTTTAACTAGAAACCCGCAAAATAAACACACAAAAATTAAGAAAAATGCATAAAGTTGAAAATTAAGCTAAAAACAAAAGACAACTAAAATTGGGAAAATATAAGAAGAAAAATTAAAGAAATCAAAATAAAAATAAAATAAACTAAAATAAAATAAGAAAACTTAAACAAAAAGTGGGGAGATCGTACCCCCCAAACTAATTCCTTAAGCCTTTGAGGTCAAGTGAATGGTTGAGCTTAAAAATGCCGAGGTTCGTGTGTTCCCAACCGAACCAACACCAACCAACCGGGCCGCGGCCATGCAATGGTGGCTTGTGTCTTTGATGTTGTAGCGAGGCTCTAACGTTAACCACACTACCTTCTTGAGGTTTTGCGGGGCGACCGGTGATGGGGTGGCCTTTATGGTCAGTGCTTGGTGAGTGGAACATTTGTGGCTTAGGCGTGGACTTGAAGTCTTCAATTTCTTCCTTTCCATTACCCTCTTCAGTCAACATTGGGGAGGTTTCTTCTTTTTGCTGTTTACATTGCTCCTCCACTGTGGTGTCAATCAGACACTCTTCTTCTAGATTCACTTCCTCTTGGTGAACATGCTGCTGAATGGTGAGCCTTGAAATGGAGTACTGCAGGTTGTCAAATTGTCTCCATTTCACTGAAATCCTCCGATTCTCTTTGTTTGTGTTTTCCATAGTGTCAATTTTTTGACTTAGTTGAGCATTGATTGTCTTCTGCGCTTCCACAAAGGTACCCACTAGCTTGGTGAGGTTGATGTAGCTTAACTTCCATTGGGTTGGAATTCAACTTTGATTTACAATCTCTAACCAGCTAGGCCCTGACCCCCTGCTGTGAACCAAGCAAACACCAAACAAGGAAAAAAAAACAACTCTACCAAAAGGGGTAAAGTTAGCTAAAAACAAAATAAAATGAAACAAAATTAAACACACTGAAAACACTAAAAAGATATAAATACAAGAAAATTCACTAGAACTTGTGATGAGGATCACAAGTGTTCAACAAGTCATCATTCGCACTTAGGCACCATGTAACACCCCGAAATATACCCTAGCAGTTTTCGGGCATATTTAGGGTATAATAAAAGTAAAAGTATAGTTTACCGGAATAAAATAAAGTTAAGCAAGAACTTGGAATTATCTGAAAGTTAAGGAGTAAATTAATAATTGCAATTATGACCCAAAGGTGTAATTTAATAAATTCATATGTTAGAAAAGTAGGATTTTGATAAATTGAATTGAGAATAAGAAGGAAATTGAGGACCAAAGGGAATAAAAAGAAAGATGTACAAAATCAAATAAGGAAAGAAAATTGTGGAAGAGACAAGTGGCTTGAAGGAAAGGGAGGAAGTTTCCTCCTTTGGCGGAAAGTGAAATAAAAGGGATAAGATCAAATAAGGATAAGACCCAGAAATAAATATCTTATTTTGGTCTTGGAAGAAAAAGAGAGCAAAAGCAGATAAGAGAGAGAAAGAGAAGAGAAAGGAAGAAGAAGAGAAGAGAAAGAAAGAAGAAAGAAAGAAAGAAAGAAGATCCACGAGTATGGAACTATGAATAATTGTATGGAACTATGAATAATTGTATGGAACTATGAGTATTGGTATGGAATTTGAGCCTTGGTTTTGTGAACTTTGTTAAGGATCCGTATGGAAAAAAATCTGAATGTTTGTCTGATAAACCATGGTTTGTCAGTTTTGGGTATAGAAAGTATAAATACATGGTTTGGAACCCTCATCTTGTGTATGGTTTAGGTTTGGAAACTCACGATCTGCATCTTGATAGGAGTTGAGTTGAGAAAAGGCTCTAAGGGATCCTATATATGTGTTTTGGGAAGGGTCTATTTCTGAGTTGAACCAAGAAAAATTTCCCTTATTTTTGATCCATACTTTCCGGTAGCTGGACCTTAGAACAGTTTTGAATTCGAAATAAAGGGAATTTGCGATAAGTTCTTACGGTAAATTGTAGCCGTAAATTGATGTTAGGATTTAATTTCTCAGGTGGACCCTTGTAGACAAATTATGGTCTTTTACTGCGAAACAGTCTAATGGGCGAGAGGTCGGCATATGGAGCCTCATCTGTAGAAAGTCGGCAAACCTCTCATCCTGTAGAGGTCGCGGACCTCATCCTGCGAGAGAGGTCGGCATGACTGATGCTGTGCCGCGCCTGCCGTCTGTAGAGGTCGGCGGACCTCATCCCATAGAAGTCGCGGACCTCGTCAAAGTCAGTGCGCATGTCTACGAGGAGTTCAGCATGTAGACCTCATCCTGCAGGAGTCAGCGAGACCTCATCCTGCGAGAAGGTTATAGACCTCATCTGTAGAGGTCGACATATGGACCTCATCTGTAGAGGTCGTGGGACCTCATCTGAGATCCAGCTCATTTGGGTTAACTACGTATGACCTCGACCCGGAGAGTTACTTAGCTGTCACGTCAGAACCGTTTAGGTGTTCTTGGACTCTATGGAAATCGTTATGAGTCAAGGAATACATTCATATGCATGAGGAGAATATTGGGTGTCAGAACGAGGTGTTAGACCATTTCGGTCGAGTCCGGTCGGCTTAGTCGATTCGGTCGGCCTCGGTACAGGTTAACTACGTATGACCTCCAACTTCGGAAGGTCATAACATCTTCGTCCGAACTCTGTTTTGGGTGTTCTTGGACTCTATAGAAAGACCATTGAGTCAAGAATCCATTCATATCGAAATTGTAGAGCATAAGCGGATGTCAGAGCGAGTTAAACCAAGCTCGGTCGGTCAGTCAGCTCGGCGGTTGGTTGGCTACGTATGACTCCGACTTGGAAGGTCGTAGCATTCGTCGAACTCCGTTTAAGATTATTCTTGAACTCTATGGAAAGCCCGTTGAGTCGAGAATACATTCATTTTCTGAGGAAGATATTAGGTGTCAGACCCGAGGTGTTGGTCAGGCTCAGGGTCCAGGTCGGCTCGGCGATTCGGGATTTGACTGTATGACCTGACCCGGTCATAGCCTTCGTCAGAACTCCGTTTCGGGTGTTCTTGGACTCTGGAGCCATTGAGTCACGAATACATTCATATGCCTGAGGAAGATATTAGGTGTCGGGGCCAGGGTGTTAGACCCAGGCTCACCGAAGTCGGAGTCGGCTCGGTCGGTTCGAGTTAACTTCATTATGACCTTGACTTGAAGGTCATAACTATTCGTCGAACTCCGTTTCGGGTGTTCTTGGACTCTATGGAAAGATCATTGAGTCTAAAATCTAACCATATGATATTTAATAGCATTCAGTATCCACATTGGAAAATATGATTGTTGTACCAAGTGTACTAATCGCATGGGTAAAGTTAATTGGAATACATGATAAGAAAAGAGATAGATATGAACAAGAAATAGCAACATAAGTAGATTTGTCGTAAAGGAATATAGATGAAAGAATAAAATAGTAAGCCAGAGAACCACGTATAATTGTATATTTGCCTAAGGCCAGGATATTGAATGACAAGACATATATGATCGGTGCTTTGACACTTATGCTAGTGCCTCACGGCAGCGTACGTGGCGGGCATTATACATGACCGGTCTTTGGCCGCTCGCGCTGAGTGTTTCGACACTTCTATCACGTGGGCGGACCGTCTACTATTCCGTCTGCGTCTTGTACCTTCGGGTATATATTGTAGAGTCTCGTTCATTCTTTATCTACGGGTCCCGAGCAAGCGAATGTTTTATACGTGTGTATCGAGATAAGAAATGATAAAGGTAAATAGTTTGGACATGAAGGGTACCTAAGGGTATTAAGAAGAAGTCAATGTTCTCTCCTACTTGGGAGATAGAGCAGTCTGATAAAAACACGAAGTAAAGCGTGCAAGTATAGAAATATATAGGTATATGTCATAAGATATGATAATCTAATAAAGTACATGAAAATATAAGTTAACAAGATATAAGATATTCACGAGGAATGAGTACATGTACACGAATTATGGCATATATGAATATCAGAATGATTAAATGCATGCAAGATAAAAATATAGGAATATAGAGAAATATAGAGGCAAGTAATATGAAATTCTGGATATGAGAGCGAATACAGTTAAAGTAATGACGAGGCCGGCCTGGAGGCGGGCGGGAGAACAAGCTGCCGGGGCCCCCACACTTGGGGCCATATATATCATATTATATATAATATGTTATAATGATATATAATATGTTAATATTTTTATTTCTTTTTATTTCTTTTCTCGACACCAACATTCATTTTTTCTTAGGAGTTCTCGGGCTTAAGCAGTAAAACTATCGACTCGAACCAGTCAAGCCTCCCGCGGCTCCACCTTCTTCGAGTTCTTAGATCTTGACTCTCATATGTCTTAGTCTCTCATAAGGTGCGATTTTTCCTAATTATTTTCTCTTCCATTTTTGGGTTTTAGGGTTTTTTTCCCGTTATTTTTGTTCTTGATTTTTAGGTTTTTGGGTTTGGGTTGGATTTTTTATTCAAATTTTAGTTTGTTCTTCTGATAATAAATCTAGGCATTTTTCATATGTTTATTATTCTAGAAAATGAGTAACGGAGAGATTACCGATAGAAAATGGTTGGTTTACTTTAAACATGTGGATAAAGTATATTGCTTTTGTTACCAAATTATTTCACACCTCAAAACAACAAAAGTTTTTTAGTAAATGATGGATTGAATGATTGGAAGCATCTTAGTTTGAGACTCAAACAACATGAGAATAATATTGACATGACTAACATGAATACTTGGATTGAACTAAGAGTAAGATTAAAACATAATGAAACAGTGATAAAGATTTGCAAGAGATTTTCAAAGGAGAAAGAACGATGGAGACAAGTTTTAATAAGAATAATTTACATTTGTAAAATGTACGGCTACGCTTTTCGAGGATCCAACGAGAAACTTTATCAAGATAGTAATGGTAATTTTTTGGGGTTAATTGAAATGATTACAGAATTTGATTTGATAATGCAAGATCATGTTAGACGTATCTAAAATCAAGAAATTCATTACCATTATCTTGGTCATAAAATTCAAAATAGATTAGTTTTCTCTTTTTAGCCTATAATGTTAAAACTTCTATGATAAAGGATCATCAAAGAAGCAAAATCTTTCCTATAATTCTTGATTGTACCCCGGATCTTGAGCCATCGAAACCGAATGACTCTAATAGTACGATGTGTAAGCCATATGCAGTAACAAAATAAAAATAGGAGTACTTTTTAGAGTTCTTGAAGGTGGATGATACATACGGATTAGGGCTTTTTAATGAATTATTAAATGCATGCAAGTCTCTTGATCGAATGTGATGATGTGAGGGTGAGTTACTTAGCCAATGGTTCTAATATGAAGGGAAAACACCAAGGAGTTCAAAAGAGATTGCTTGAAATAAATCAGGGCTTTATATATACCATGTGCTTGTCATAGTCTTAATCTTACTCTTTGTGATGGCACATTCTTGTGTTAAAATTTGTTTCATTTTTGGAATTGTGCAACGATATATATTCATTATTTGCAAATTATACTAAAGATGGAAGATTTTACTTGATAATGTTCGGACTTAACAGTGAAATCTTTGTGTAATACTCGATGGGAAAGTGATTAAAAGTGTTAAAGCTATTAGATTTCAAACACCTCAAATTAGAGTTAGCTGTTGTAATTGTATAAATTTTGTGATGATGCCAAGTTAAAAAGTGAAGCAGAAAGTTTGGCTAGTTCCCTTGAGAGTTTTGAGTTTTTACTTAGTATGGTTATTTGGTATGAAATTTTATTTGCTATTAACATGGTGATTAAGAAGTTTCAATCTAAATCTATGTGCATTGACACTACAACAAAGGAATTGGAAGGTGAATGTTATTTTTTGAAAAATATAGAAATGAAAGGTTGAATCTGACTATGAATATTGCTAAAAAGTCTTGCATTTGATGAATATAGAGCCAATACTTCCAACAAACGTTGTGTTTTAGGAAAAAACAATTTGATGAGAATAATCATGATGAAGAAATCTGATGGTGAGAGTCCTTTAGAGTCAATTATTTCTTGGTTGTTGTAAAGATATGACAATTGCTTCTTTGAAAGATAGATTTGAGCAATTAAATATATTTTGAAAATATTTTGGATTCTTATTTGATTCAAAAAGTTGAGTGATTGGGTGATAATGAATTAAGAGAATCTTGCACTAAATTTAAGACTACTTTTCTCATAATAATTTGTCGGATGTTGATGCAAATGGCCTTTTTGAAATGAAAGTGTTGCAAATGACTTTGCGAATGTGTTAATGTCACCATTTGAAATTCGAGTTGGTCAAAGTTGCGATTGTTATCAAAATGTTTCAATTGCATCTTGAATCCACGATAGCGATCTTGGTATTTGTAGCATCTGCGAGAAAGAAGTTTTCAGGGTTAATTATTGAAATCCTACTTTGAGGTTGTCGATGTCGCGAAAGATTGAATGACTATAATTTTATGTAGTGAGAAAAATATGTTAGAAAATATTGATGTTGACACTATTATCAATGATTTGCATCTAGTACTCCGAGAAGGCTTGATGTTTTTATGAACATTTGTATGCTTAATCTAAATGTTTTTATTTTGATTGTAAAATATTTTATTTGTTAAAGTCTAATAAAAACTATCATTTACAAGCATTTTTTTATTATGTACACTTGAACTTCAATTATATACATTGGGGCCCTTAATTTGGTTCTTACTTCATGCCTCGAGTGCTCGGGGCGGCCACGAGTAATGATAGTATATATTGCATATGCACAATATAAAATTATATGTATGAAACATATATAAACATGGGTATATGACAAGTATAGAATATGACATAAGTATATGATCAGTTATATGTAAATGTGTAAAGTGAGATATGAGATATGAAAAGAATGCAAAGTTAAGAATAAATAATTGTATATATCTCACATATGATTCTTTGAATGACAAGAATGGTTCGAAATATGAGATATCTTGAATATAAAATACACATGAATTATGCTTAGAACTGAAGTAGAGGGATAGATAGGCATGCTATTAGTAAAAACAAATTACTGCGACGCTCTGAGTTTGATATCGAGGCCCAGTTTGAGTCGATGAGATAGATCCCGTTTGGATCGGTGGCCACGAAGGAGTCACCACGGCTGCTGGGCCCATATAGATGGTCATTGTCACCACGCCGCAGTAGTCGCGGCGCCTTCGGGCCCACTTATAGACCTTGTTTCGCCACACGGTGGTGCAGCGCGCCCGGGCCCTTATAGACCAGCATTTCGCCACGAGTGAGTCTGGCGCCTTGGGCGCTATAGACCCTTTGTTTCGCCTGATGGGTCACGAGCGCCTTCGGGCCCTTATAGTTTCCTTTATCCACTTAGGTTTATGACATGGAAACATAAAACAAATGATTTGAATATGACATGAAAGATAGTATGATGAGAGCATAGCATTGCTATGTGATGATAAGTTACGTAACATGAGATTATACGATCCCAGGCGCTGATATATGAAATGTATCGGAATGTAAAATGATCCCCGAAAGTTAATATGAAAGAAAGTAATATGAAAGTAAAACGGGAAAGCGATTATATGAAATGAGTACATGAACCTGATCTCTGAGGCAGTACAGGAACAGTACATGATAATAGTACATGATAACAATACATGAAAATAGAACATAATAAATGATATAGTATATAACCATGAAAGTCATATATGATATGAATATATATGATAGACATACCTAAATGAACAGATGGAACATGCTAGGAACACATGATAGCAATGCATAAGTGCTAAGAACGATAGAGATAAGGAAAAGATGACAAAATACGGGAATACGATAAAGTATAGTTAGGCGATATGCGAAGACAGGATAACATGTGACATCTGATAGGAAGGTAAAGATGATAAGTAATAAAAGTTATATGAATATGTATAGATATATGAAATGCATATGTATAAGCATGTGACGGTCACCGTTAGTGGTTGTCCATGCTTATGTTCCCACTAAGGCGTAAGCTTGCACGGAGTGTTCAATCCGGTAGGTACATAAAGCGAGGAAAACAAGGATAGAGGGACGGGGCGTCCACGTCGCGAGCTTGAGCCCATTTCGAGAGATAGAGTGCTCACATACTTCTTAGCAATCTACGATGTTTTGTATTAGACATGTATAAGTATAAGTGTTTGTATAAGTAAATGGGACTCAGTATATGTGTATAGATTTTTGAGGGACACCACTCCAATGGTAGTTCTTTTGTAAATGTAAGATTTTGTTATTACAAAAATTGTTTGTATAACCTTAGGTACAAGTTCAGCTATGAGAAAGAACCAGTCAATGAGAGTCCCAGTATATAGTCTCACGCCTCGGACCTAGTTCGGATCCGCTAATCGGGTCGGATCGGGAATCGGGGTGTGACATACCATCCACAACAGCAGCCTTCATTTGGTCGTTTGCTGCGAGTAGGTGGAATCAACAAGGTATAACCCAGGATTCCTACTCTGACGTGAGGAAAGCTCACTATGATATAGTGGCTCTAGGGTCGAACACAAGGATGAGTTTTCTTTGTACAAATGATTTGCAGTGATTCAAAAATGGTGAATTTCAATTTGGATTTTTTTCAGGTTTAGGTAAAAACAGGGGAGTTGATGGTTTTCTGGCCCCGAAACTAAAATAAAGAAAAATGTAAAATAGAAACCCTTGAAGTTTAAGACCCTTTAGTTTAAGTTTTAAGGCAACCAACATGTCCTCGAGTCTTTCCTCGCATTAGGGAGCATGACATACGATCATTTCTGAGCCCAGGATCTTCATTTAGCTTTAAAACCTAGACCTAAGAGTTTTCCTTTTGAAGATAGCATTTGATTAAGCGTAAATGTCACACACAGCGTTCAAAGCATATCTCAAAACCACACCATCTGATAACTAATAAGAGACAACTAGCTGGGCATCGGTGGATCTAGTGAAAGTATTCACTTTGAACCTAAAAGCTTACCAAATACACATTAGGGAGAGCATGCTTAGAGATTTTAACTGTGTGAGAAGCCGGAGCGTGAAGCATAAGCGCTCACGTAGAAGCGAGAGAGCCGGAGTTGGTTTACCTCAAAACTGGCACCCAGTGGCCTTCCCCTTCAAGGATGGGGGAGGTTTAGCCGAACATCCTTTGATTTGTCATCATCAAAGGGTGTTTGGCAGCCGAGAAAATGGAAAAGAAAATGAAAGAAAGTGGAAGAAAGGAGGAAGCAGCGGCGAAACTGCCGCCCTTGTCTCTCTATTGCCGAAAGAAGTGATTGATTCAAAGTTTGTACAGACTGAGGCTTATATAGATGCTCAGTGTAAGGGAAGTTACAAAAAAACCAAAATCGGAAGGCTATTACAGGGGTAAATTGGAAAAAAAAACCAAAAACAAATGCAAACATGCCTGACGTAAGCGAGGCAGGCGACGAATGAGCAGTCTTGGGAGGATGCCTGATACTCGCGGGAAAGCATTCTGCAATGCTCATTTTCTTACGTTTTTACGCTATTCTTTCCTCTGGTCTTTGATGCGCAATGCTGGGTTGACTTGAATTCTTACGTGCTTGGATCGACTCAACAATTTGGCATAATTAGCTCCTGGCTAGAAATTTGCCCGCAATCACGTCGATGGGAATAGTAGGGACCTTAATGTACCGTCGGGTTAATTAAAATGATTAGTACACAAAAACACTCCAAAACCTATAATAAATAGGGTTCAAAATAGCACTTTTTGGGCACTAATCACTAGCCATGCCTTTGCACTTAAGAGTCGAGTTAATAAACTGACAAGCATGTATGACGACGAGCCACCAAGTATTCGTGAATTCCATTATCAGCGATTCATGTCTTTGTGATGCAGCCATCTTATTTGCTGAGGAAAGTTAGTCACATATTTCCAAGCATACAACAATCTCTCAAAACTAAATATCCAAAGCAAGGGCTATGAGAAACCATACATTGCTTCTATACCACCTGTCACGGCTAGAAAAACATGCGATTAAACCTGAGAATCAGTCTCGACAAAACACTCTATTTACTAATTACTTAACTAACCATCTTTGACACATAGTCCATTATTCTTATGAATCCCAAATGGAACCACATTAACCCGAACTGAACCCCATTTCATACCCTAAAAAAAGCCTAACACTGATCTGGGCCAGATGGGCTTGGATCACAAGGTCATAGGCTCAGTCACTTAAATCAGGCCCAGAAAACTCGGCGAACTAGATGATCCGGTTCCCAATGCCATTTAGTTGAGAACAATCCATTTGTGAACATTTCTCAAAGAGTTAGAAACCTAAAAAAAGCAACGATGCATGATTATGAGTTTAGATGAGGGAGAACTAATCGAAACAAGGCAAAAGTGCCTGCTTGCTGTCACTTGGAAAAAACCTAATGGCTTTGGATAATCTAGTTCCCCGGCCGGTCGTCCGGTTGAGAACAAATCTGAATTTTGTCAAGATTCCTCCGCAGTCGGGAACCTAAAAAGAAGCAGTGTAAGATTCAACTTGGATGGTGAGCCGTCCAAACAAAACAAAGTACCCTAAGCTGCTATCCACAGAATAAACCTAATGAACAGGTTGATCCAGTTTTCCAACCGGTCGAGCCGATTGAGAACAAATCTCAAATTTTGTTAGAACGTTCTTCACGGGAGTAAGAGAACTGCTTAAAAGTAACGATTATCACGATTCGACTTCGGATGAGTTAAAACTGACGAACAAAGCTGATTCTTTAAAGCGAGGCTGCAAACATTAGAACAAAAAGACAAGCGTCTAAAGAAAGCAGGCTTATACAACATTCATGCACAGCGGATACTAGGATGCTCCCCCTTTGTCTTCTTTCTTTTCTACCCCTGAAACTAGGTATCACCTTCTTCAAAACTTTAGGAAATCCCCCTTCAAATTAGATGGACCACTCAAACCTGAATGTAGAGAATCCATCATTCTCTTTTCTTTTCTTTTTCTTCCTCCTCCCCTTTCTCTCTCTTATCTCCTTGCCTTCTCCACGGAGTTTGTTGCTTGTATTTCTCCTCTTTAACCCTTTAGTCCCTCTATTTTCACACCTTTAGACTGAAGACTCCTAATGGAGTCTCGGGACTTTGACCTCCATAAACACTCTTCTCTTCCACGAGGTTAGGAGGCGACCACATTAACTCGATTTGCTTAACCACGAATCCAAAATGGACTCGAGGTGGGTTTCAAGCAACCTATAAGATGGCTCAAGCTAGACCCAAAGCCATGCCGGGTGATCACGGATCTTATGGGCCAGAACAGTAGGATTCGGACTCGAAATCAGTCACTCATGTCTGAGTTAATAGATGATTTGGCTGAATTGGTTCCCAACTGGTTGATTTGGTTGAGAAAAAAATTGAAAATTTGATATAATATTTCTTGAAGAATAAAGGTCAAAAAAAAAAAAAAAGCGGCGTGCGGTCAGGAGTTCGATTGGGGAGATGTAGTAAAACATTTCGGGTGCTCGGTCGAACCTTCTCGATATGAACTTGGCCAAATCCGTCGAACTATTTGGCTAGGTTCCCAGCTTCGGTCGGTCGATTGATAAAAATTACAAAAAAATTTGAAGAATTCCTCGATGAGTAAGGAATCTAACAAAGCATTGCATATGACGAAAACAAATTTCGAGTGCTCCTTATTCGAACTGCTCCTATGAACTCGGTTGGCGAAATTTTGGGAGGCTACTTTCTTCTTATAGCACGATGGACAAAGGGAGGGAATAGCTGACACTCAAAAATGAACCACACTCTCACCATCATGAACTATAGATGTATTACACAAGGCTCAATCGATTCGCCGCAAGGGAGTTGGGGCGTGACATATAAACGACTAGGTACAGGTGACACCCCTGAGATCAATGCAAGTGTCGAGGAACAAAATTAAGGGTCTACAATGGCTTGCCCCGATCCAAAAGGATCCTTCCCAAAGAAACAAATCTTTGCGGTGAGACTATCACAGAGATCATGGGCATAAGACCGACAGATGCCAAAGTCTAAAGTTCTTGGTGGAAAAATTGATCAAAGTGGGGCACCTAGGGAGGTATATTAGGAAAATTGACCAAGGACTGGAACCAAGACAAGATCTGAAAGCCAGTCGTGGCCCAGGCATAGTGGCCACACTTGATCTAGACCAACCATAAACTATATCTTGGTCAGGTCGGCGACTAGTATCAATCAACCTTGATAGAAGAAACTCTTTAGGCGTATATTAAGGCTAAGGTGAACGCCATCCACACAAGGATCAACCGTGTAGAAACTGAGCCAATAGATGGCCCCATATCCTTTCCTTCGGTCAACCTGAATAGGGTCATTGTGCCCCACCATGATGAGCTAGTGCTCACTCTCTGTATTAATGGTTTTGTTGTACACAAGGTATTGGTGGACCACAGCCGTGTCTGATTTATTACAACTACCATCCTTGAGCGGATGAAGCTCTACGAAATCTTGAACTCGGTAAAGCGAATCTCTCAGGCTTCAGCGGGGGCAACTCTGTAACATTATGGGATCTTCGCACTCCACCCATCCGCAATGAGGATAAGTCACTTTCAATGAGTGTTCTTAGTTGTCGAGATTTGGGACCTTCTGGCGCTAGTGGGACGAACTTATTGCACTTGATTAAAGCTATCCTCTCGACCTACCATCAAACAGTTAGCTATTTGACTAACGCTAGGCAGGTTGACCTTTTAAGTAGTCAACTCACTGCATGGTAGTGTTATCAACTGTCTATGCAGTGCGTAAAGGGGTGAACAGTTTTGAAAATCCCCCTTGAAGATCACACCCCGCATAAGCGATCACGGGTTCTTTGTCAGTTAAGTGAGGAGAAGGACCCATTGGATGTGGATCCCCTTGAAATAGTAGTGTTGGACGGGCTGGAGAAGTTCACATACGTTAGTACTCTCCTGTCCAGTGAAGAAAGGGAGTAGATACAAGGCGTATTATTAAAAAACCTAGACGTGTTAAGCTGGAGTCCTCGAATCGGATTGAAATCATTGGGTATGGCCTCCTAAGCTGAATATTGTCCACCGCGGTAAACCGTAAGACAAAAAGTGAGATGTTTTCACCCGGACCGTCATTAGATCATTCAGACAGAAGTAGACAACCTTTTGAAAGTAGGTTTCATTAGAGAAATAAAGTACCCCGAAGGGCGGTAAGTGGAGAGTATGTAGACCTCAGCCCGAAGCATGCGAGGATAGCTCCCTCTCTTGCGTGGCTGGATTGATGCCTTAGCCGGGCACGAGATACTATCATTTCTGGATGCTTTCTCTGGATACCACCAGATTCCAATGCACCCTCCTCATGTAAAGAAAATGACCTTCATTACATTGTGCGGGTTATATTGTTATAATGTAATGCCTTTTGGCTTGAAAAACGTTGGAGCGACTTATCAAAGGTTGATAACCAAGATATTTCAACCGCTGATAGGCAAGACCATGGAGGTTTATATCAATGATATGCTTGTTAAGTCCAAAGAACGCCCTTACCACTTGAGGCATCTACAAGAAACCTTTGAACGATTGCGAAGGTACGATATGAAACTAAACCCTCTGAAACGTGTACTCGCCGAGGCACCAATCCTGACTAGCCCAGAGACAAGGGGCACGCTCTATTTTTACCTAGCGATGTCGAAGTCACAGTGGCCTTGACTTTGTTAAAGAGACGAAAGTGAAAACAAAGAAGCGGAGTATTCTTCATAGAAAATCCTTGGTAAGTAGAAGCTCGATATAAATGCAGAGCAGCGGCATTGACCCTCACGTGCTTGGCGACCCAGCTCCGCCCCTACTTTGAATTTCCATCGTTGTGTTGACCAATCTCCTCTAAACACTATACCTGACTTTGACGTAATGGAGGATAGCCACATGGGCGATCATGCTAGTGAGTTTAGTATTCAGTATAAACCCCTCTTGACATTGAAAGGGCAGGTATTGGCAGATTTCCTAGCATAATTTTGACGATGTGGTTCGGGATGCGATGGTTGGTGGATCCTTGTGTGGTGGGGCCTATGAAACGGAGTTGGGGTCGGCTTTTGTGCTCCCCCACCCGCTGGCGAAGAGAGGCGCGACATGGAGTGCGAGACTCAGTGCACGACTTTTTGACATTGGTGGGCCCGTTTTAATAAACAAATCCATATATCGAGGAATCTGCTTGTAAAACTACCACTTTGTAGTGGTGTTTAAAATATTCTGTATATATACATGCTGAGTTAACTACTTGTGCTTGCAGAATACTATTACAAAAACTTTACATTTACATTACAAAACAAAATAAAAAACCCACATTAGGTGGACTCCTATTGCTGTGTTAGCCCTAGTAGATGCGGAATGCCTCGATGTCCTCTTTTTAAGTACCTTTCGGGAAGCAGGCGGGTGCCTAAACATAGGCTTAGTGGAAACGAGATAAGATATGACCGCTTGGAATTGGTCCACAATTATGATACATATAACATAATGCATATGTCCAAAGTTTCGATATAGATTCACCATAATAGAGTTTTCATATCTTATAATTCTTATAAGCGAGTGCATATCTCACTGTAAGAGTTTAGAAAATAGATCTTGTCTGAAGGTACCGTAGGTACATTCTGAACACATATTGATTTCTTGTGCTTTATTCTTGTGTCATTATTGATTCTTATCGTATAAATCATTTGCTGTATAGATCATTAACAATGAATGAGAGGGACCATGACTGATAGGTACTAGAAATTACAGTGCAATCTTGAATAGAATGTGCACCTTGCGTAACGGAGGTCTTGTCATAATGCGAGTCAGTCGCCTTTGAGCAGGAGATGTGCTTTTTGCCCACATAATAGAAGTGTTGTAGTGCCCAATAGGGTGCCATTGCATTGACGAGGACGTGCACGCCCGTGATGTAGCGGAGGTGCGTAGCCTGATACGGGAGTGTCGTCGCGTGAAGACCGGACGTGCCTATTCATTCACTATCAGGTCTCGACGGGCATGATTATATTTATTCTGGGAAGCTTGTTATATTGTTCTTAGACATTAGTAAATGAGGGCGAGAAACAATGTCGCAACTGATAAGTTTGCCCGCTCGCGAGGAGTTCAAGCATTTTTCATATAACTTTTATGCTTGTCACGGTCTTTCATTCACTTGTTAGGATCCTCTATTAATCCAATTTTATGCCCTAAGTATCTCCCATTGGAAGTCAAACGGAAAATGCAGTTCTAGAATTAGATGAAAGAACAAAGCCCCAGGCCTTGGCTTTGGCACAGGCGTAGTAGTGCTACGCCTAGGCGTAGAGGTTCGCCTAGGCGTAGCACTACTATGCCTTGGCATAGCAGAAACTTCTCGGAAGGGGTCTCGGGTGGGTTCGCCTAGGCGTAGGGACCTTCGCCTAGGCGGAGCTCTACGCCTAGGCTTGCACACCTAGGCGTAGAGGTGTCGAGCATAAAATAAAAATGATAAGTTTTAGCCATTTTCACCGGAAATATTTTAACCAAATCAAACCATTTCGATACAAAACTACAAAACTAACTTAACCCAACCAAAATACACATGTATTGAAGAGTTAGGGTTTTCCTAACCCAACTTAGACAAGTATTTTCAAACATGAGTTCTATACCAAAGTTCCATACAAAAAGAGATATTCCAAACATGAGTTTCAAACCTGGATTTTCTTCTTCTTCTCTTCTTCCTTCTTCTTTCTTCTTTTTCTCTTATTCTCTTCTCTCTTTCTCCTTCTCCCCACCGGAAAGCCCTAGCCTTTTCACACCAAAATGAGATATTTTGGTCTCATCATAAGGCCATGTTTGGCCTTATCCTCTTGGTTTAAAATTCTTCCTTTCAGAATTTAAATTCTCAATTTTATTCCATTTACACATCAATTTATCTAAATTCTTACTATAACATATCATCTTCTTGTGTTATGCCCTTTGGGTCATCATTTTACAAATTACCAATTTACCCTTAGTACTTAAATTTTTTTAAAATGCAACTTTTACTTATATTATACCCTAAACATGTAATAAACTACTAGGGTATAATTTAAGGTGTTAGAAGCTTGCAACTAAAAGCCCCAATTGGGGAGAGGGTAGAGCAGGCCATACAACTAGACTTCCCGGCGTCCAATAATGAGACTAAGTATGAAGCAATCTTGGTCGGGATTGATCTCTCTCAATTAGTTTCATCAGGGAAACTCCTTATATGCACCGACTCTCAACTGGTAGTAGGGCAGGTAAACGGAGAATATGAAACACGAGACCAACGTATGACCAGGTATATGGGCATGGTTAAGCAAAGACTAGGGAATTTTACGGCTTCGAAGCTTAAGCATATCCCAAGGGACTCTAATGAAAGGGCAGACGCTTTGGCAGCAGTGGCCGCATCCATCCCGATAAAAGAAACTGTATTCCTCCCAAGCTACTACCAGACGACATCATCTATTACCACAGATCGAGTAAGTCAGATAGATAAAACATGCCCTTCTTGCATTATTTGAGCTCGGAGAGCTACCGAATAATAGAGCTGAAGCCCATAAGGTCCAGGTCCAAGCAGCGCGATTTTCCTTGGTAAATGGGTAGTTATACAAACGGTCTCTGGACGGGCCGTATCTTAAGTGTCTCACCGCTCAGCAGGGACAATATATACTAGCAGAACTTCATGAGGGGGTATGCGGAAACCATCCGAGTGGTAGAACTTTGGCTATCAGGCTCCATGAAGACAGGTGGGTATTATTTTAGCCGACTATGAGAGTGTGACTCACCCGCCTATGTTAAAAAGTGAGGATCGCTATGTAATGATAAGCTCCCATATCAGGATGCCAGCCAAGACCTAGTCGCCATTACAAGCCCTAACCCTTTGCTCCAATCGAGAGTAGTTGACCACTACCCATGTACTCGCCGTAACAAGTTGTTGTTGGTTGCCACTCACTACTTCAGCAAATGGATAGAAGCTGAAGTCTTCGCCTCCATCAAAGACAAGGACGTCACCCAATTTGTGTGGAAGAATGTCGTCTGCTGGTTCGGAATACCTCAGTTGATCATAACTGATAATGGACTGTAGTTTGACAGCAAAGTATATATAAAATTCTACCATGAGCTGAAAATCAGGAACTTGTACTCAACCTCGCGGCATTCCCTAGAACAATGGCCGGGAGGCATCCAACAAAACTCTTCAAGGCTTTGAAAAAGCGGCCTGCGATTCTACAGGGAAAACAGGACGAGCTACAGAGTCCTTTGGGCCTATAGAAAAACAAGCCAGAGGTTGACTGGAGTATCACCATTTGCCCTCACTTATGGTATGGAAGCCATTATTCCTACAGAAATCGAGATGCCCACGCTTCGAACTAAGGTTCCTGGAATGGCTAATGCTGAAGCCATCTCTAAGGACCTAGATATGGCAGATGAGCTCCGGGAAGCAACCGCTATATGTATAGCATCTTACCAACAAAGGACAACAAACTTATACAACAGGCATATAAAGTCACGTGCATTCCGAGATAGAGATCTAGTCTTGAGAAAAGTCTTTGAAAACACGGTTGACCCAACGACTGGAAAATTCCAATCAAATTGGAACCATCACACGCGATCGAAGAGTAGGCCAACGGATCAGCACTCCATTAAATAAACTAGACGAGGCACCAATGCCCAGAATGTGGAATGCTATGCACCTTAAAAGTTATTATCAGTAAATTTTTCTTTAAGGGGGTTATCAATAAAATTTCCTTTAGAATATTTTCTTTCAAATCTTGAATATTACCAATCATATGTGTTCTGAAAGGTAATTTTTACTCAATTTTCGTAGTAACCCCCACTTCATAAGACCGACTTGTGGTCCTAAGCCCGTCGACACTTCTCAAAGACTAGACTTATGGCTCAGCCTCCGCTGATACCCTTCAAAAGATTAGGACTTGTGGCTCTAAGCCCGCTACCACTTTATGCAAGACTGTGACTTCATGGCTCTAAGCCCGTCACATTCAAAAGACTGACTTGTGGCTCTAAGCCTGCTGGCACTTTCAGAAGACTAGACTTGTGGCTCTAAGCATGCTAGCACTTTCAAAATACCAGACTTGTGGCTTTAAGCTTGCTGACACTTTCATAAGACCAGACTTGTGGCTCTAAGCTTGCTGGCACTTTCAAAAGACCAGACTTGTGGTTCTAAGCTTGTTGGCACTTTCATAAGACTGCACTTCAGGGCGCTAAGCCCCACGTCACTTTACATGAAACTAGACTCAGGGCTCTAAGTTTGTCGGCACTTAAAAGATCCTTCAAATGTGGCTTTGTGTTCCCCGGCACCCTCTAAAGACCGATGTGTCTTTAAGCCTGTTGACACTTTCAAAAGACCAGATGTGGTTTCAAGCCTGTTGGAACTTTCAAAAGATTAGGCTTGAGGCTTTAAGCTTGCTAGCCGACTAGAGCCCAACCGAGATCTAACTCAATATTTATACCCCGAAGCGACTAACCTAACTGAACTTTGTGGAAGGGCACTCTCAATAGCTTAAGTAAGTTGAGATTTATAAGTGTGCCAATGGCGTTAGAATTAGAAACAAAAAGGCAGTGGAAGAAAAAAAGCCAAAAATGGTATTTATTAGTGCACTAAAGGCGTAAAAAAGTACACAGCCTCATACGAACAAGGCCCCTTACAAAAAAGAGGAAAGAATGAGGGATTAGAGTCAGCCTTAGTCCTCGACGAGAGTGTTCTCCTCAGGTTCCTGGATCGCCTCACTCAGATGCAACTCAGCCGCCATATCCTCAATGGCTGTTGAGACAGGGGGTACCTGGGATTCGCAAAGAACTTAGGAGGCAACGGGACGAAGGAGACGGCATACCGGTGACGGACCTCGAAGATCCTCACAGATGTGTTGTTCTTAAACGCACACCGTAGTCAGACACAAAGATCACCTCCGTGGCCTCTCCTCGGGTAGTCCCTCCTCCATGCCTCCTTATCCTGTCACCCTAGGGACCGAAGGAAGCAGACTTATCCTTCGCTACCCCGATTTTCGCAGGGAGACATTCGCTAACTCCCGATAAGGCCTCCGCTTCAAATTCTCATACTGCTTCCTCCGGGCCCCTCGTGCCTTCACTTCACCAAAGCAGTATGAGGAGCCGCCGGCAACTTGAGCCTCCTTAGCCCCTTCCTCTCTCCTCCTGGCCCTTCATCTTCGTGCCCTCCCGCCTTCTGCTTCAAATGTTTGGGAATCGAGACTTGGCCTAGTTTAAAAGACTCTAGGGCACGATGCTTAGAAGCAATGACCGGGCATGTGAGCCGCAGTTTCCCATCATCCGCCAGAGTAAAGCTCATGCTACCGCGCCATATTCTGGAGAAGTGAAGGTCAGAAAAAAAAAGAGTCAAAAGGACTTCTAACATGAAACCAATATTTAAAATGGTAGAAGTTTAGCCATACCAGTTCAACCGACTCGTTGAAGTCGTGGTTGCGGATGTACATCCCATCTTTAGCCACCCGCTGGAAAGACTTTTTATCCATCAAGTCGGGAAAGGGGATAGAGTACTCCTACGTACGAGCCACCATCGACACTTAGAGAAGAGTAGAGATCACAAGATATGCAGCAACGGAGGGGTCCCCTAGTCAAGGGGAGCCCACCTACGATAATCGATCAGAGACTCGACTAGGGACCCTGCATCTAATGAATGGATGGTCCTGATTCCATCGGGCCGACATAAGAGCTCAAGACCAACCTCAGACCACCTGCCCTACATGGCCTAATTCATAGTTAGTCTAGCCGTAGGGCATCTGCTGCAATTGGCTTTCCAAAGCGAGCCCTCAAGACTCGGGTCGGCATTGAGATCCTTCATTGGAGCTTGGTCCTCTATTGTAGCAGATGCCTCGTCGAGAGCACCTTGGTCAGAGCCTCCTAGTGCCAGCACGCCATCAGGGGCTCGTTCAGAAGAATCCACGGCAATTACCGCTGGGCTCTTCTGAGTCTCCTTTTCCGGGTCAGACAGTCTTGAGCATTTACCATTTGGACCCTTAGAGCTTGGGGTAGCCTCCTCAGCTGCTGGCGCTTCTCTCTTGCACAACCATCGCAAAGAGGTTCCACAAATAAGGAGGCTAGAGCATTTCAACCTCCTCCCTTTTAACCGATTCGCTAACCCGGCTCTGATCCGTCCAAATTCACCTAACCCCTCCAAGCCCTCGCCCCTAGCCTTTACCCGCATGACCTTCTTCTTCTTTCTCTTCGCCGCCTGGGGGGTAGGTTTGGGATCTTGCGCGGACAAGGGTAGGCAAACCACCATACAGTGTTTCCAGAGTGAATCACTGCTAAGAGCCCCGTATTAGGCTTCGGAGATACGGAGAACGAAGTGCTCGCCCCTCGATAAGTTCACAAAATGACGGCTACAACCGACACCATGTATAGGAAAGAATTGGTGCCTAAATGCATCGTATTTCAGACGTATAGAGCTCATGGCTGCAAGCCTCTCTATGAACTAAAGCAGCTGGCTGATACGATTCAGCCTTTTTCGCTTTTTCCAATCTTAGTCAGACTCAAATTGCCTTTGCCTACACTGTCTGTTTAATCATCAAAAATAGAGACATGTCAATAGAGAAGACCACTGCATTAAAATATGAACCACATAAAATCCAAATGACTGGGAACAAGAGATTGATTCATATCAAAAGGAAGCCTTAGAGAGCCAAGAATCACATGCCACGGGCCCTTAACCAAGACAACCCCTTTAGCCTCATTTTTTGGGGAGTCGGGGAGCCTGGTTACAAATTGTAGCCAGGGACTATAGGCTAACATAGACATGCGCTCCCCAGTCCCAAGCTTTAAAGTGTAAATGAAACAAATCTCCACCAGCGAGATGTCCAAACAGAGAGAGTTCAAGACACTACAACCTCGTTAGGAGTTTGAAAACATTCTACGTACGAGCCACAGAGGCCCTGCAAAGTGTAGAAACTGCTTCACCAACGAAGAGATAGGGAAGCAAAGCTCCTGTTCGAATTGCTCCCGTGAAGCTTATACTTATCTCGCCTCCTTGCGCTTGAGGTCCGTGTCAGTCTGACATCTCCAACTGATTTCGGCAGAACTCGTAGTACAACCCGCCCTCCGCAGACATAACAACAACTAGACTGCTTATAGTAGGCGTTTCCCTGGGAGTCAACCTCCGACGCCTAGCCTGATTGCTAGAAACCTCTTTGTAACATTTTTCCATTCTACAGGAAAAAAAAAGAAAAAAAAAGGAAGGGGGGGTCAGCTTAAGGTCCATTAAGCGAAGGTGGAAACGGAACCCTCGAAAGATAAAAGAAATCTCTCTCTCCCCCCCCGAAGGTTTTACAATGCACTGGTAACAAAACCTAACAACACCCCCCTCTAGGAAACTTCGCGAAACCCAATGGAATATCCCCAGAATTGGGAGTATCCCAATAACCGCCTACAGCCGTCATCGGAAGCCTATCGATGTATGGTGAAAACACACCCTCAAAACAAACCTAAAACCTACAAACCCAGAGATGCTCAGAGCCGCAAAAACAAAAACATAAGCAACCCATACAATAAAGATCGGAGGTAATACAAGAAGGAAGAGAGTAAAAGAACTCACCGGAAAGTTGAAAATGATCTTCGACAATTCCTTTTCGGGAGAAAGCTCAGAGAGGCACAAAACTTTTATGTGCAAAAGACTTTTGTAAAGGTAAAAGGTATAACACATATATCCCTACCCTTATATATAAGACAAGACATGGACAAGCACATTGAATGTGTCGTTAGACCAGCTGCGGTATTGGGAGACGTGCATCTCCCCCACACTTAGTATTCAAAAGCGCCCCACCTTCTGGGTCGTCCAATATACGAGTCAATTCACCTAAATGGAAACATAAACTTTCCCCAATAAAGAAACATAAACTTTCAGCCGGGGAAAAGAGGATCCTAGCCGGAATTAAAAAAGAAAAAAGGAAAAAAGAAAAAAAGAAAAAAAAAGAGTCGCTTGTACAAAGAATACCGAAAGTTATATCTCATAAATACGCCAACGACGTCATTAGTTACATAATACCAAAGGTTATATCTTATAAATACGCCAACGGCCATTAGCGGTGGCTTCTGGCCCCGATACTTTTGAGGCCTCGGCGAAGTAACAAAATAAGGGCCCTAATGTATAGTAAATTAAAAGTTCAAGTGTACATAATAAAAAAATGCTTGTAAACGATAGTTTTATTAGATTCTAATAAATAAAATATTTTTACAATCAAAATAAAACATTTAATTTTAGATTAAGCATACAAATGTTCATAAAAAACATTGTCTTCGAAAGATTTCTGTATTTAAAATCATTGATATTAAAGTCAACATCTATATTTTATAACATATTGTTTCTCAATACATAAAATTGATAGACCATTCAATCTTCTTGTGACATTGACAACCCCAAGTAGATTTCAATAATTTTAACTTTGAAAACTTCTTTCCGTTGCATGCCAAGGCCACCGCATCAGCATTAGGATTCTGCGATGCAATTGAAACATTTTGATAACAATCAAGAACTTTGACTAACCTCGAGAATTTCAAATGGTGACATTAACACATTTGGCAAAGTCATTTGCAACACTTTCATTTAAAAAAAGGTCACTTTGCATCAACATCCGACAAATTATTATGAGAAAAAGTAGTCTTAAATTTAGTGCAAGATTCTCTTAATTCATTAGTCACCCAACTCCACTTCAACTTTTTTGAATCAAATAAGAATCCAAAATATTTCAAATATATTTAATCGCTTCAAATCTATCTTTCCAGTTAAGAATTGTCATATCTACAACAACCAAGAAATAATTGACTCTAAAGGACTCCTCAATTGATTGTATTTCTTCATCATGATTATTCTCATCAAATTGTTTTTTCCTAAAAACACAACGTTTTGTTGGAAGTATTGGCTCTATATTCATATCAAATGCAAGACTTTTAGCAATATTCATGCTGGATTCAAACCCTTCATTTCTATATTTTTCAAAAAATAACATTACACCTTCCAATTCCTTTGTTGTAGTGTCAATGCACATAGATTTAGATTGAAACTTTAATCACCATGTTAATAGCAAATAAAATTTCACACCAAATAATCACATACTAAGTAAAAACTCAAACTCTCAAGGGAATCTAGTTAAACTTTCCTTCACTTTAACTCGCATCATCACAAAATTTATACAATTACAAACAAAGCTAACTCTAATTTGAGGTGTTTGAAATCTAATAGCTTTAACACTTTAATTCGACTTTCCCATCGAGTATTACACAAAGATTTCACTGTTAAGTCCTAACATTATCAAGTAAAATCTTCCATCTTTTTAGTATAATTTGCAAATAATGAATATATACGTGCTGCACAATTCCAAAATGAAAAACAAATTTTTTTAACACAAGAACGTACATAATACAAAGAGTAAGATTAAGACTATGACAAGCACATGGCATATATAAAGCCTTGATTTATTTCAAGCAATCTTTGAACCTCTTGGAAGCTTTCCTTTCATATTAGAACCATTGTCATAACCTTGACCTCACATCATCAACATTCATCAAGAGACTTACATGCATTTAATAATTCATTGCAAAGCCCTAATCCGTATGTATCATCCACCTTCAAGAACTTCTAAAAAGTACTCTATTTTTATTTTGTTGTCAGAGACATATTTACACATCGTATTAAGAGTCATTTGTTCTTGATGGCTCAAGACCGGGGTACAATCAAGAATTATAGTGAAATATTTTGCTTTGATGATCCTTATCATAGAAGTTTTAATATAAAGCTAAAAGAGAAACTAACTCATTTTGAATTTTATGAACAAGATAATGGTAATGAATTTTTGATTTTAGATACGCCTTAACATGATCTGCATTATCAAATCAAATTCGTAATCATTTCAATAACCCCAAAAAATTACCATTACTATCTTTGATAAAGTTTCTCGTTGATCCTCGGCTATTAAAATTATTTTTAGCCAGACATTTTACAACAGAAATTATTCTTATTAAAACTTGTCTCCATCGTTCTTTCTCCTTTGAAAATCCTTGCTGCAAATCTTTATCAATTGTTTCATTATGTTTTAATCTTACTCTTAGTTCAATCCAAGTATTCATGTTAGTCATATGCTCAATATTATTCTCATGTTGTTTGAGTCTCTCACTAAGATGCTTCCAATCATTCAATCCATCATTATTTGCTAAAAACTTTGTTGTTTTATGGTGTGAACAATTTGCAACAAAAGCAATATACTTTATCCACATAAGTTTAAAGTAAACCAACCATTTCTATCGGTAATCTCTTCTCCGTTACTCATTTTCTAGAATAATAAACATATGAAAATGCCTAGATTTATTATCGAAGAACAAAAACTAAATTTGAATAAAAATCCAACTCAAAACCCAAAAACCTAAAAAATCAAGAACAAAAATAATCTGAAACCCTAAAAACCCAAAAAATGGAAGAGAAAATAATTAGAAAAAAATCACCTTATGAGACTAAGACATGAGAGAGTTGAAGACCTAAGAACTGAAGAAGGTGGAGCCGGGAGGCTGACCGTCTGAAATATGTTTACTGCTTTGAAGCCTGGGAGAACCCTAAGAAGAAAAAAATGAATGTTGGTGTTGGCAGAGAAGAAATAAAGAAATAAAATATTAACATATTATATATCATTATAACATATTATATATAATATGATATATATATGGGCCCTCAAGTGTGGGGCCCGGTGCCAGTTCTCCCGTCTCGCCTGTGGCCGGGCCTGGTCATTAGTTACATGATGATATATATCCAACCGGCCACACTAGGCCCATTACAGAAAAAGTAGAAAGTAGAAGAAAAAGTGGAACTTAGGGTGTTCCATTTAAATCCCCAACTGGCACTCTTCTCGCCTCCGCCTACCTCTCTACTTCATGCACCCCAATGCTCTTTAGAGGATGCCGAGACATGGGGGCACCTAGGGCCTATAAAGCGCTTTGTCGGGCATACAATTTAGAACCTTTGGTTGGTCTCCACAGATGTCGTGTTTGAACACACAACATCCATAGCTATAGGTGAAAGACAACTCCACAGTCTTCTGGTGGTCTTCCTCCATGGCTCCCTTATCCTTGCCAGTTCACAAAAACCGAGAGGAAAAGAAATCGCAGCAAGTGAAAGACTTTGTGGATAGGCAACACTCGAAGTCAGACCCCTATATGTAGGAGTGGAACATCAACAGGCGCATTAAACGCGCCATCAGAACACCATGCGCTGCAAACACATTGGGCCATGTGTGCCACTCGCGCTTTATGATCGAACACTCTTCACCTTCTGGCGCATTTGATGTGCGCCTCAATCGTTCCAGCTTTCCATGCTCAAGGTGAAGAACAAGATATTTTCCCCAATTGGAAAAAAGCACAAAATACCAGCCAAGGAAAAGGGGGGCATTGTGAGTACCATGGGTGTTAAACCCACTACTCGATGAGCCCAGGGCTTGGCTTGCTCAACTCGTGATCCGCCTGGCCCACGATGTAAGGCGGCCTAAGCCCACCTTCCATATGAAAACTAGTATGCACTACCTAGACGGGACCCAAATTCTCATCTGTGAAAGTCAAAGTATCCTCCTAGAGGTCAACCTCGGGGTATGCTCTGCCTAGAGTTCCAAGTCTCACTCTGGTCAGCTCTACAATTTTATGGTAAGTTCGTACTGCGGACGACGGATAAAGGTGGGAAATACGCAAAAGGTATTTCTCCTCGAATTTCCTAGCTTCCAAATCCCTTACTTCTCAGAAGATTAATTCCCGATAAGGAAGAATTAGTCTTTGATAAGGAAAAAGAGATTTCCCTCCTAAAAAAGGGAGATTCTTTTCGGAGAAAAAAGGAGGGATTCTCCAAACCACCATCTATAAATCAGGAGGATCTCCACGATGAGGAGGTATGCAATCCCAACTGTGTGAACTTCCTTCTTCTTCCTCTCTATATTTTTGCTGACTTAATCATCGAAGAGGCGGCCGGTCCACCGTCGGATTACCCTTTTTTGTAGGTTCATATTGCACCACTGATGCCCCGGAGGTAAGATGATAAGGTAACAACAGGAAGTTTCCAAATTGGATGATGAATATTGGTGGGTTGAGTAGCATTCTCCCTAATCTCACAACAATTGATATGAGAAAATTTTCAAGATGCAAGACTCTACCATGCTTTATTCGACTCCCTCAACTTAGCTCTTTAAAGCTTCATCATCCTAAGAATGGTGGGAACACACTGAGGAAGTGTTTGCCTGATTTACCTATTATTCTTCCTATCTCTTTAGAACTCACGGTTTAGAATGCCAAAATTGAAGGAACTAACACAATCCACGCTGCTCTTTCCTCGGTTTTACACAATTTGAGGATCGACATTGAGATAACTTGACATCCTTGGAATTGCATTTATCTCCCTGTTCTTTCATATGTAGAGATCAAGACTTATGGTAGCTTGGCATCCTTGGAAATGCATTCATCTCCTCTTCTTTCGCAATTAGACATCGAACAGGGCCACAACTTGGCTTCCTTGGAACTTCATTCATCTCCTATTTTCACAATTAGAAATCAATTATTGTCTTAACTTGGCATCCATGGAACTGCATTGCATTCGTTTCCTCTTCTTTCACAATTAGATATCAATTCTTGTCTTAACTCAGCATCCTTGCAATTGCATTCTTCTCCTCATCTTTCTGGGTTAAACATCTATAAATGCCATAAGTTGACATCCACTGCCTCCATCTCCTCTCCTTTCACTATTATATATCAGGTCTTGTGATGACTTAACATCCTTGAACTTATCTATCTCCTTCTTCTATTATACAACTCCCATTGCTGTAAGCTGACATCCTTAGCTACTGCCTCCATCTCCTTTCTTTTCAAGGACTAGATATCGAGTCTCTGCATGAGTTGGCATCCTTGGAACTGCATTCATATCCTCTTTCTTCTGAATTAAAGATTCCCATTGCCCTTTGGCTGACATTTTCTGCAAGTAGTGTCTCCATTACCTTGTCTTAAGACACTAGGATTACAAAGTGAGAGAAGATACACTCAAGGCAGTTAATGTTGTCTGCTTCTTCATTGAGCCTCTCTCTATTTCCAAAGATAGATGATTTGATGTCTCTCCCAGAAGATGAGCTCCATCAACATGTTTCCACTCTCCAAACTTCTCAAAATTGAGGCTTCTATCGTTTGGCAATATTACCACACTGGATAGGCAACCTCACCTCGCGCTCATACCTCAAAATTGGTTCTTTCTCGATTAAATCATTGCCAGAAATTGGGTTCTCTTGGTTCCTCCATGCAAGTCTCTCAATTCCAGGACTGTTCCTAGTTTGATAGCGTTACCAGATTGCATAGGCAGTCTCCTCCTCAAAACACCCTTGAAATCGGCGAATGCCCTGAATTGAAATCACTACCAGAAGGGATGCGTTCCCTCACAACCTTGAAGACACTCGAAATATTCGACTGTGCATACTTATCTGAAAGATGCCGAAGGGAGAAAGGTGAAGATTGGCCCAAGATTGCTCATGTCATAGACATTACTATTGATGGAGAGTCTGATGCAGAAAGCCGTCACAGGTCTGACTTCTTTTTCATTCTTATATATCTTGGTTTTTATTATTTTTATAATCAATATCATGTGCTAACATGGATTCTATTTAGGTAATGGAAAAATTGATCATATTAGCATTTAAAGGAAGCACAATTTTTTTCTGTTATTTATGTTGGCACCTTATTTGTTCGATGAAATGCTTAAAAGAGTGAGTGGGTAATGGAGGGCTTCAATCCACTATCTCGTCCACTTCTTGAGAGCTTCAATTTTCAATAAAGTCATTACCAATATGTTTGGTGAACTGCTTAGATCAATAAGTTTGAAAATTTTGCATCTTCAAGTCCTTGGAAAATTAGGAAGCCATTAAATGGGTAATGGAGGGCCAAACTAATGATAATGCTTTAGGGTCCACATTGTTTTCAGCTCTGTGTAAAAAGTGATGATGGTAGTGCTTGGACCTAACTGACCGGTAACGGTCAATCATAATTCCTTTTTTTTTTTTTAATTCAAGCATAACATCTGCAATGTACTTCACATTTGCAATCAATATTTCTTCATATTTTCAGTAGCTTCATTTTTATTAGTTACTACCAAACTGTTTGATAGTATGATAAGTTTGAAGAGGTCACTAAGTTTGAAAGGTTGGTTTTTTAAAATGAATGTACAGTTAGAGAAGTCATTAAATTTGACACAATTTGGGCAGATTTAACACGCATTCACCATGCTCTCCAATTTTTGATCCCTTTAATTCATGTGTCATCCATAATAATTGTTGAGAACTTAACTTACTCAATTCAATAAAATATAATGTTAGGAACTTAACTTACTCAATTCAGTTAAATATATTATTGTTGAGAACTTACTCAAATTGGTTCAGTATTTAAGAGATAAATGTGTATGGGGTTCTTGATGGTTGAGGCATATGGAAAGGGAGCTCAGTTTAATTGTTTTTCTTTTAACTTCATCATTCTCCTAAACCTGCAATTCCTTCATCTTTTTGTGCTTTTGTTTGTTCTCACCCAGCCCTTCTGTAGAGGAGGCTTACGTATAATAGTGAATCATAAGAAAATTTGGTTCCCCACTTTTCTTCATTTTCTTGAGCAGGGGAACTAGATAGTCTGAAATTCACCGAAAATAATGGTAATGACTTTCTTCATGTTCATATTCTATAAGATGTTTGCAGAGATCAAAATGGGGCTGATGCTACAAGAGCTACAGTGAGGATAGAACTTTTGAACTGAATTTTGATTAGAGAGTTTCAAATTGTAGATGAAACTTTTGAGCAGCGTGAAAAATTATGCTAAATTTGTGATCGAACCAGGGAAATAGGCATCAGGGAAAATTTGTAATTTACAACTAAGTAAATCCTGCTAAATGATTTGATTGTCCCTTTCTTGAAATTTTTGTGAAGCGGTTGAGGCTGTCTGTGGTGAGAAGTTGGAATTATATAATATTTGGACATTCATGCCAACCTATTTTTTATATAACAGGGGAGTTCGGGCCAATACATACACCTTAACTAATTCTATGCAGTTTTCAAATTATTTTTTGACCTCTTTTATTTTTGGTTTTTTGCTTGGTGCTATTTGTATATGACCTGTGTTCTCTCATTCGCTTTTGGCGTTGTTAATACAGTTTCTTACTTATAAAAAGTTAAACAATTCAGTGATAGACTGCTTGCAGGTGGTCATTTAATTTTGGTAGAGTCTATTGTCCATCCGGCATAAATAGGCCACAACTAACTGCTAACATATAGTTGTTTATAAAAACTAAGAAAATCCTACAAAATTTAGAGCTTTTGTAAAATGTGAAAACTAACTTGAAATCAGATTCCATACAAAGGAAATGAAAACTATCTTTTAGAACGTAGAATGAACACTTGAAAGCCTTGATCCTGCAAGTACTTTTCCTAACAGAAGAGAGGTAATGATAACAGGGTTATGTTAAATAAAAGATGTACTTGTGGATTTGACCCTTTATAAGTGGATGAATATGCTTTTTCGGGAATTGGTTTATGCTGAAAAGACAGGATGGGCTGCTACTTTCTAGAATATCGGTTAGAAAGATCTTATTATGATTTGCTGGAGTATCAGTATTTAAACAATGGTAATTTCTGTATGGGAACAACTTTGTGCCATCAGCTTTTCTAATTTAAACCTTGCTGGCTTTATTTTAGGCCGAAAACTGATAACTTCTTTTAATGTTAGTATAAGTATTCTCAGTAGTTTTCATTTTATTTCATTTGGTTTTTTGTTTATCAAATTCAGTTTTATGGTTATAGTTATAATTTTCAACTTCCATTAGATTTCATTATCTACCATTAAAACAAGACAGACATACATCATCGTGCTTTTGAGTATTATTTTTAAAATTTGAGGGAATATTTTATTTAGCACTTCGGTTCATATTTTCAAAATATTTACACTCATTCTTGTGTTTGCAGGAATCAATCGCCATAACTTCTGATATATGGCCACCCTTGATCAGCTTGTGATTATTATAGCTGTTGATTCTCTCACCAGAGTTTCTGATGCATTGTGTCATCCTCAACCGGAAATCTTATATTTCCTCATCCTCGTCTAGTTTCTTTGCCATACTCTTGACTTGGTACTTCTTCATTCTCTCCTGACCTCATAGCGATATCATGACCTAATAGCTTGCTTGTATTAAGATGATTTTGAGGGAACTGGGGTTAGTTTCTTGCAGTTTCCTCGAATAACTAGTTATGTTGCAGAATCACCATGGAAGACTTGTGGCTGACCTCTATACAAAGCACCATGCTCACCAGCTCTCTCTCAAAAGAGGATGGGATTTTCTGGATATTAGAGTTTGTACTATTTATATCCCCCACCTCCTCGAAGCCTTAGTGCAGTTTTTGGGATGTTATTCAATTGTCCCTAACTGCTATTTATGGAGAAAATGTGAGTTTAACGAACTAATAATATTACACAAACGTTTTACTTAGTTGTAGCCTGGAAATCAAGCAGTGCTGGTACTGGAGTGCTGGTACTGATCTCCTTTGTTGAAGAAATGAGGATTGGTGTAATTTTTTAAGTATGAGATGTGCTCTTTTTGATGGTTGCCTTTTCATCATGTTTTTATTTTCTTGGATATTCATTATTCCCATTTCTGATTAATTTTTGTAGGATGATTCCCATAAGATTCTGATAAGTGTGTTTTACTTTACTGCCTATGGTGTGTGTGTGCTATTACTTTTCTGTATAATGTTTTATATCTGTTTTGCACACACATAGCGAGTGAGTTTTAGACTGAAATATTTTATTTAAAAAAAAAAAATAAAATTAGTTTAGAAACCAAATTAATGTCAAAAGTAACGCATAATGTGACAGCGGCAATTGAAATTATTAAATTGCTAAATGCCATTGTTATGGATAACAATAATTGGAATTAAAATTGTCAAATGTAGCTGTCCATGACAGCGGCAATTAAATTTATAATAATTCTGAAATGGGGAGACTCAAATGCCGTTGTCTAAGACAGCGGTAATTGAAGAAATTTAAAAATCAAATGTTGCTGTCCAAGACAGCGGTAATAGAATCAAATTCAAATCCGCGGTTTGTAATTGCAGCATTTGAACTTTTAAAGGAAAAAACGCTGTCAAGAACAACGATTTTTGCCAAACACATTAGTTTGGGCATTAGTTTGGTTTTGAAACTAAATTCCTTATTTTTTTTCCCACAAACACTATTTCAGTCTAAAACTCTAGACGAGTTCGAACTTATGATCTCATTGATGTCTGAATTATCACACAGTCCCAAGATCAGAAAATGTGTCTAAGAACACACTTATATATCTGTTGTTAGTTAATAACAGTGAATGACTTTAAAGCAACTAAATGAGAAAAGAGAAGGATAATAATAAATGGTGTGAGAAGAAGAGTAGGCTGGCTTTAGTCATTTAAATTAAACTCTTTCTTTCAGTCATCAAAATGCATTAATGAAGTTATATACTAAAGCTCAGGACCCAGTAAGGATTCAAAATATGGTATTTAACTCCTGGAATGATTTACAATAATACCAAAAAAAGTTATGCTAAAAATATTTATTTTAAAAATTGTGGAGAGTGTTTGTTTTAAGATACTCACTCCTTCCAATGTCTCCAAAGGAAAATCTAGAAATGGGTCCCAAATTGATGGGTTAGTGTGAACTTATTTATGTAATTATGCACTCTTCGAATAGAAAAAACCAAGAGCAGAAGAAAAAATTTCACTATGAATATGATAATAATTATAGTACAATGAAATAAAGAATAAACCCTAATATATTGATACGATGAAAATAGGTGAACATAGGTCCATCCATACCCCCTTGAGATAAGGGCAATCCCTTTGTACTGTTTTAATCCGTTTTCCATTATGCATGGTACCTTGAACTTCATCTACGTATGGCCCGATTCAAAGCGCTCCACCGCCATCTCAAATGATTGGTATCTTAAATATTATAGTCATTTTTTTGAGTTTGAGACGGAAATAATTTGTTTTAAAAAAGAAATAATTAAATTAGTTTGGAAGCGAAAATATTTACCAAACATTTACCATACTGATGCGTAATGCCGCTGTCCATGACAACAACAATTGTTCTTCAAATGCCGTTGTCTATAACAATGGCAATTGGAACAAATTCTTCTAATACCGTTGTCATGGTTTCTAGCAATTGACGTTATTCAAATGTTCAACTATTTTTTCTTTTTCAGCATTCCTTCAATCTGCTTCGCCTTCACTCAATCCCGATTCACTCTCCGCAAGCAAGTAAGATCACTTTCTCCTCCGGTTTCCTCCAAAAGAACTCCTTCGTTCTTCACATGACTAAAATTTTCCTCATCCTTTTAGATTCACGATTGAGTTGGTGGCGGGAAAATTGAGACGGGGATGAGGATCAAGCTGGTTTTTATTTGTTATTTGATCTTGTCATGGGTAAAGAAAGCGAAAACATCGCCGGTCATTTCTTTTTCCATTAGTTCTTGAGAAAATTTGTGGAATTCATAGCACATTGAGGTAGAAAACTGAGGAAAAATTATGAAGTGAGATTTCGAGGTTGAGTAGTGGATTTGCGGTTGGTTGAGTGGAGTGTTCGGTCTGGACGTGGAAAATTTGTGTTTGGAAGTGTTGGTTTCTCTCATTTTCATCACTTCCAAAATTTCTTCCAATAATTGTCGTTGGTTGGTTTGGTTAAAGGTTTTTCTTAAGAAGAGATAAAAATAGTATCTTCCCACTCTAGCGAGATAGATCTGAAATGATGCGAGATGAGGAAAGTGAGGGAAATGAATGGTGAATCTTGATGTACCTTTTCTAACCACGATATTTGTTTTCTTTGGTGGTGGATATAGAAAAGATCGTTGAGAGTTTTGGATCCTTTTATTTTTTCTCATTCAATTTGCTAATCTACTAAAACAAATTTGACCACTTGGTGTGGCCGGTGCTATTTCCCTTTTTCTAAACTTGAAGAAGCGAGAGAGCATTAAATACAAAAATTCGGTTGCTTTTATTGAACTCCATCTTCTCGGCAACCACACATGGTTTAACTTTAATATTCTTTGTTTTTAATTTGTTGGCCTCTTTTATCCTTTAACTTCTCAATATTTCTTTGGATTTTCAAAGAGAACTTGATATTGAATGGAAACTGAGAATACGATCGATGGTTGAGGTTGGATTGGTTTCTTCTTCTTCTTTTTACAATTAGTTAATTCAGAATGAAGCATGAGGAACATCCACAGTGATGGAAGGCTGTATTTTGTTTTTTTTTGTGAATGATATTCTGGTGAGGCGTTGTAGACCATTTGGTATATGTGATTTTTTCATTATTGTTAATTGGTTTTTCCAATGTTCTACAATAAGGATTGGTTTTAGATTACTTACATTAGTGATTAGAGTACCCACGGTAAGTCTTTTGGAATCAACAATATTTATATCCTAAATTCTTCTACTACGTAGTCAAGCTCTTTGGGTTGTTACTGATGAATCACAGGGTCGAATCTGAGGATGAGATTTCTTCGTACACATGATTCTGATGAAGGCCAAATGGTGAATTAAATTTAGTTTTCGGGTTTTGGTAAAACAAGGGATTAGTTGTTCTAAGCTGAAAATAAGAAATAAGAACAAAAATGTAAAAATAGAACCCCCTTGAAGTTTCGGACCCTTTGGTTTAGGGTTTTAAAGCAGCTTGACATGCTCTCGGGTCTTTTTCCTCGCGTTGAGGAGGGTGACATATAGTCATTTCCCGAACGGATCTTCATTGCTTTAAAACTAAACCACTATCGTTTTCCCTTTTGAAACATAGCATTTACTTGGGCATAAATGTTCACGGTGATAACATATCTCAAAAACACAACCACTCTGATAACTAATAGGAGACAATGCGGTATCGGTGGATCTAGTGAAAGTATCCATTGAACCTAAAAAGCTTGCCAAATACACGTTAGGGAGAGCATGCTTAAGAGATTTTAACCTAAGGTGAGAAGCAGGAACGTGAAAAACCATAAACGCTCACATGAAAAGCAAGAGAACAGTTGGTTTACCTCAAAACTAGCACCTAGTGGCCTTCCCCTTCAAGGATGGGGGAGGTTTAGCCGAACATCCTTTGATTTGTCATCATCAAAGGATGTTTGGCAACCCGAGAAAAAATGGAAAGAAAGGAAATAGAAAGAAAAGGAGAAAGGAAGCGTGGCAAAGCTGGCCCGAGTCTACGTATTTATAGCGTGCGGGAAGTGATTGATACAAAGTTTTTCTGGTGAGGCTTATATAAGATGCTCAATGTAAAGGAAGTTACAAAAAAACCAAAATCGAAGGCTATTACAGGGTAAAAAAATGGAAAAAAACCAAAAGCAAAAAGCGAAAGCAGGCATAAGCGTAAAGCGGGAATGGGCATGAGAGCAGTCACGTGGGAAGGAACCGTGCTTTCGCGGGAACCAATTTCGTAGGTGCTCGATTTCCTACATTTTACGCTATTCTTTCTTCTTGGTTTTTGATCTACAATGCTGAGTTTGACTCTAATTCTTCATTCTTGGATCGACTCAACAATTTCGGCATAATTAGCTCGCAAAAACTGCAAAATTTGCCACAAAATGCGATCAGTAGAATAATAGGGACCTTAATGTGCAAATCGGGTTAATCAGAATGATTAGTACACAAAAAACACTCAAAACTTATAATAAATAGGGTTCAAAATAGCACTTTTGAGCCTTAATCACACCCCAACCTACACATTGCTAAGTCCATAACAATGAAAGAAGAAGAAGAGGCATAAAGAAAGCGATAACAAAATTATGTTACAAAAGGTTGCAGTTCAAAAAGGTTTTGAAGAAGTAATGCCTAACCTAAGTAAGAATCATCAAGCCTTGTCTAATAACTATCTTGAGAGAGAGATAGATGCCATGTCTGAAATTGAGTATCAAAAGAGCCTTCATCTCGGTGAATCAACCGAAGCTTCCACCAAAATCTAAGTGTTTGTTTGATCGAGTTCTCAATAATAAAAATTTGTCGGCCTCTCCCAAACCTAAGCTACGTCACAGCTTTAGAATCTTTAGCAAACTAAATAGATCAGGACCCACCTCTTATTCCACAATTCTTTTTTGTGTTGTAGGGTGCTGCCTTCTTAGGAATCGACCTCGCCAAAGTCCATGTAGCGAGGATGCAGATGACTCCCGAGCAATTAAGGCAGGGCACCAAGTCATGAGGATCTTTACGACCGCTGCTTTCTTTCAGGTTTCACCCCGGACTCGAATGATTTCGAAACTCCAGCACCTACAACTTGCTTAACTCCACCTATCCACCCATGTAGCGAGCACTAAGTCGGTGGCTCCCAACCAGTTGGCTTAGGGCACCGGGCCTTAAAGGCTTTCGCCATATACCCCTCGGACCGTACTCGGGTTTCAAGGCAAAGCGTTGCAATTTTTCTTCTTTTTCTTTTTCTTTTCTTTTTCATTTTCTTTTCTTTTCTTTTGGAAGACACATTGGCCATACATACATGAAGTCCTTAACATTACAAGTGGCCATGAAACTGAGTGTAGGTTTTGCAAAGTTTAGGAGGTTAGAAAGCGTTTCTAGTTGTGAAGAAACTTGATATTGCAGTCTATTAATGGTTAGCTAAAAGGTGGAAAGAAAAGGTTAAATACAACAAGAATTCAACTAATCATCCACTCAACTAGGCATGACATCACTTTAACATCACGAGGATTAGACAAAGTTTCAATTTTTTCAACTTGCGGGTTAGCGAAAACCACAAAGTGGAGTGCAATTTTTGAAAAATTAAGGCGCATAGTATAACAACATCTGGGGAAAACCCAGCAAACCCTTTGAACATCACAAAATGGGCTTGCTCAAAAATAAAAACAAAATAAATGCCACTTGGCCGCTAACTTTCCTTCCCCTGACGAATGTCACATTATTCGCAATGGGGCTTGGATTGGAAAGTTAGAGAAAGTATTCCTCCTTGATGATATGTGCTCGTTTTGGATAGGAGACTTCACAAGCTTTCCATCGACACCTTATTCACTATGTTTGGGCTTCAAATAAATAAGTTAGGAGAAGAAAAGAGAGGAAAAAAGTGACATTGGAACATTTTGAAAATTAAACATTTATAAACATTTTAAAAGTATTCTTTCTGGCTATATTTGGATTCTACACTCTAAAAACTTTCAGTGATACAAAAAACACACAAACGGAGTTCGGATGAAAAGTTATGAAGAAACAAAATGGAAGTGATGCGTGTGCGAAAATTCACTTGAGTTGCGAAATTTTTTTTTCAATTTTTTTCTTTTAAAATATTTGAGAACCAAACTTATATATATATATATATATATATATACTATAATAATAATAATAATAATAAATAAATATATATCACTAAAGGAACGAGAAATAGCATACAGTGCAAGCGAGAGCAGTACACAACGAAAGTCGCAGGTTGTAGAAAATTTCAATTCTGCACTGCAAAGAAATAACACGAAAATTTAAGAATATTTGCAAAAAAAATGAAAATTAATCTAAAAACAAAAATTAACTAAAAATTAGAAAGAAAATCTAAGAAAAAATTAATGAAATCAAAATAAAATAAACTAAAATAAAATGAGTGAAATGAAAACAAAAGGTGGGAGGCCAGGCCTCTGAGCCCGATTTTTCAACCCTTTTGAGAAATTTGTGGGAGCTGGTGGAGCTTGTGGATATCTGGAGTGTTCGAGGTGCTCAGAATCGAACCAACCTGAACCATCCAGCTATGCCATGCAATGTGGTGGTACGCTAATGTCTTGGATGTAGTGGCAAAGAGGCTTGAATTTGTGCCTTAACTTCTACAAAAATTGATACGGGCCGGTGCGAGATGGGATGGACTGACTTTGGGAAGCGGTGCTTCGGTGTGGTGTGCTGCGGGCGGGGATTACTGGGTTTTGGGAGGAGGCGCCGCGGCGTGGGCTGTCTTTGGGTTGGGCATGCCTTGGGATCCGTCATGGGGATTGGTTGAGGATAGGCTTTTGGGGCTCTTCCTTCCTTTCCTCTACCTCCCTGCTTCCTCTGCAGCCGGTTCCTCGGGGAGCCTGCGGTTCTGCATTAATTCCTCCTGAACTGTGCGGGATGTCAAAATTTTCATGAGTTGCTCACGGAACTCATCCGATTCCTTGTTGGGAGCTCTCCCGCTGTCTTCGATTTCCTTGTGCTGGACATCCCACTTGTCCTCTGTTCCTCTATGATTATCCACTAATTTGCTTTCCAATTCGGGATGGCTTGTTCAACGGGGATGAGGTTGGTAGTTCTTTGTGGCTGAGGAGTTGAGGCAAAATGTGGAAGTAGGAGGTGCATAAGTTGAGGAACAGTATAAGCGGGTGCACTCATCCGGTGGTCTCATAGTCCTCATAGACTGTTGGGTTTGGATTTCTCCCCCGATGGTTGCGATTCTACCATGGAAGGCTCTATCGTCCCTCATTGACATGTATGCCCTAAGGTTTCTCTCCACGATTGTGCTCTCCCTTTAGGTGTTCCATTTTGGTTTTATGTTTACTCGAGATCCTTTGCGGCTTACGGCTTACTCCTTTGGAACATGCACTCTGCTGAAAGCGGTGACACGAGACATGAGAAAAATCTCTGACCTTTGTTTTTTTTTTTTTTTTTTTTCTTTTCTTTTACAGTGAAATGAAATAAATAAATAAAAAACGACTGTAATATAAAAATTCACCAATACTGTGATGAGGATAAGTGTTCCACGGCTCGTCAAAATGAACTTAGGCACCATCAGCCAGCAGCCATTTGATTCGTGCCACAGTAGGGGTGCGGAATCAACGATATTTATATCCTAAATTCCTTCTATTGCCATAGTCGAGCTCTTTGCCGGTATAGTGGTCTAGGGTCGAACACGGGGATGGGTTTCTTAGTACACATGATTTGCGATTGAAGGCGAAAATGGTGAAAGATTAAATTTGGATTTTCGGGTTTTGGTAAACAAGGGATTAGTTGTTCACAAGGCTGAGAAAATAAAATAAGAAAAAAAATATGTAAAATAGAACCCTTGAGTTTCGAGACCCTTTGGTTTAGGGTTTTAAAAACCAACATGTCACGGGTCTTTTTCCTCGCATTGGGGAGGATGACATATAGTCATTTCTGAGCAGGATCTTCATTTAGCTTTAAAAACTAAACCACTATGATTTTCCTTTTGAAACATAGCATTTAATTGGGCATAAATGTTCCTAATAGTGATAACTATCTAAAACCTGACCACAATAACTATTAGGAGACAACTAAGCGGGCCTCGGTGGATCTGGTGAAGTATCACTTGAACCTAAAAGCTTGCCAAATACACGTTAGGGAGAGCATGCTTAGAGATTTTAACCTAGGTGAGAAGCGAAGCGTGAACAACCATAAGCGCTCACATGAAGCGAAGGCAGTTGGTTTACCTCAAAGCGGCACCTGATGGCCCTTCCCCTTCAAGGATGGGAGGTTTAGCAGGCCCATCCTTTGATTTGTGAAGGATGTTTGACAAAGAAAATGGAAAAGAATGAAAGAAAAGGAGAAAAGGAAGCGGTGGCGAAGCGCGCCGTCTGTATTAGACGTGCAGGAAGTGATTGATACAAAGTTTTTACAGACTGAGGCTTATATAGATGCTCAGTGTAAGGGAAGTTGCAAAAAAAAACAAAATCGGAAGGCTATTACAGGGGTAAAACGGAAAAAAACCAAAAGCAAAAGCAAACAGGGCATAGCGTAAAAAGCAGGAACGGGCGACGGGAGGAGCAATCTGTGAGAAGGAGCAGTGCTCGCGGGAACCAATTCCCTTGGGGTGCTCCAATTTCCTCTATTTTCTGCTATTCTTTCTTCTTGGTTTTGATCCAATCTAAGGTTTGGCTAATTCTTCATGCTTGGATCGACTCGACAATTTCAGCACCAAGTGGCTATGAAAAATGTAAAATTTGCCACGAAAATGCGTCGGTAGAATAGTAAGGGACCTTAATGTGCAAATCGGGTTAATCAAAATGATTAGTACACAAAAAGCACTCAAAACCTATAATAAATAGGGTTCAAAATATCACTTTTTGGGCACTAATCAATTAGCCATTATTAATGTATGGCTAACTAAATGGACCATCTGCAAAGTTTGAAGCATTGTTACTTTATCCAATATCTAAAGCTTACATCGTCGATCAAGTATATTGTTATTGATGAATTAATGTATTCATTAGATTCATTGGGACTAATGGTGCTCCAACTTGTAGCTTCCACTTTGACATGGCATGCTTTAACCAAGCGAATCATAATTCAGGGAAAAATGATGTAAACTGACATTTTATGAACACCATTTTGTAAATGCATGCATACGGAGTTTTAGCTCTCATCATATAGAAAATGCGTTTTGTCTTAGGTATTGGGTAATTGGTTCTGACATTTGTCATTGTGCGTTTTGCCTATAAAAAAAAAAAAAAAAAGACTTTGTGCATTTTGAGTGTAGATATTTATTGTTGCTTAATCTTGCTAAAATTTTTATGTAGGAGTCTTGTTCATGCTTCCTAAGATGGCATGGGTCGTTCATTTAACATCGGTCTGACGAAGAAACAAAGTCCACGATGCGATGCTTACCCAGTGTTGACACGGTGCAACACAAGAGTTCAATGTTGGGACATACTACAAGCTGAAGAGAAGTTTTGTTATCGCGACATATAATGGAATCGCGACACGAAATAAGTTGAACACGGATAAACGAGGTGCGCCAGGCACTTTTCCATTTCAGCAAGATTCGAAGAGGAAGAGAAGTCTTGTCGCGACATATGGCTTGGAGTCGTGACACAAGAGGAGCTAAAGCCAAAGAGTCTTGTCAGCGACATAAAAACCTAGGTTCTCGACCCGAAAACATCTCTGAAACACCCGATGGTATGTCCTGACATAAAAATGAAGCTGCCCAGCGAATCGGGTTAAGTGGAGACAAGACTTTGTCGCGACAGACTTTCCTAGTCGCGACCAAGAATGCAATCTGGGCCAGAATTTTGGGGATTGATTCGCGCGCGGTAGGGGTGCTGGAATCAACAATATTTGTAAACCTAGATTCCTCCTACGGCCCGAAGTAGCAAAGCTGCTGCCGGTATAGTGGTCTAGAATTCGAACTCGAGGATGGAGTTTTCTTCGTATAAATGATTGCATTTGGCTTAAAAAGGTGGTGCAATTTGGATCTTGGAGTTTGTAAGCAGTGGGTTGAAATGTTTGTGAACTAAAATAAGTGAACTTCAAAAATATAAAAAAACTCCTTGAAGCATCGAATTTCTTGGGTTGAGATCTGACGAATGAGAAGGCCACGGTCTTTTCCTCGCGTCGGGAGTATGACATATATTGTTTCGAGCTAGTATCTTCATTTGACAATTAAAACTGAACCATAATAATTTTCCTTTTTAAATGTAGCATTAATTAGACATAAATGTTCTCGTCAATGAAAGGCTATCTCCTAAAAATCTACCCTGCATTAACTAATAAATGACAACTAATGAATATCAGTGAATCTATTAATAAGCATTCAAGGCCTAAAAACATCCAAGTAATTAACAAGGTATACCAAAAGAGTTTGGAACATATAATGAGCAGTAAACATCGATGAATGCTTTCATTAGATACATGAGAGCGTCATTTTGCCCCATAACCCTACCACAGCAGCCCTCCTCTTCAAGGATGGGAGGCTTAGCGACTATCTCGAGGATGATTAAAACCAAGAAAAATAACAAAATGAAAAAGCAAGGAAAAAGAATAAGAAAAACTAGAAAAGAAAGGAAAGTAACTACGGGTTTTTGATTTCTACCCAAGCAGCTTTTTCACCACCAAAGTTACAAATCTCTCAAAACATAGGAGCTTATATAGGGTTTTCTTAGGTAAAATACCATTATGCCCTCAAAAAAGCATTAAGCAAAGAGGGTAAAAAGAAAAAAGGAGAAAAGAAAAATCAAAAAGTCAGCAAGGAGGAGAGAGGATTCTATTATGGCAGTAATGCCCAAAATTGGCACCAATGCCAAATTAGCCTCAATGCCAAAAATACAATGCTAAAATCAATGCCAAAATTGGCACCAATGCGAAGTGGAACGATACCAAAAATACAATGCTAAAAATCCAATGCGAGAATTGGCACGATGCGAAAATTGGGCAGTGCGAGATTTTGGCACAATTTTCCTGCTCTTCTTTTTTTCTTTTCATTTCTCTTCTGCTCCTGTTCTTCTTCCATTCCTCTTCTGCTCCTGATTTTTAATATGCAAAGCTAGTTTTGGCTCGGATTCCTTGTGCTTGGTTGATTCAACAAATTTGGCATTAAAAACTATAAAAAGTCACGAAAAATGCGATCAGAATAATAGCTGGGGCCTTAACGTGTAAATCGGGTTAATTAAAATGATTAGTATACAAAAAGTACTCAAAACCTATAATAAATAGGATTCAAAATAGCACTTTTTGGGCACTAATCACACCCCCCAACCTACACATTGCTAGTCTCTTAGCAATAAATAAAAGAAACAAAGAGCAACAAGATAACAAAAAATGTGTCTCGAAAAAAAAAAAAAAAAAAAATGGTATTTCAAAGTATGTAGGCGAGTAATGCTCCCTCGGGAAACAACGAAACCACAGCGATGCTTAGTCTTGAGAGAATGAATGCCATAAATATTTGAGTATCAAAAGAGCCTCCTTCTTGGTGACTCTACCAGATGCTTCCACCAAAACCTAAGTGTTTGTTTGATCAGTTCTCAACAATAAACTGCTAAACTGCTAAACTGTACTCTCCCCCCAACCAAACTACTGCCTCCACCTAGAACACTAACCAACCTAAATAGAACATGACCCACTCTTATTCCACAATTCTTTTTGTATTTGTAGGGTCTGTGCGAGTCGACCTTTACCAAAGTCCATGCGGGGATCCTGGAAGTGACTCCCGACCAATTAGACCCAGGGCATCAAGCCAAAAAGGATCTTTTCGACCACAAACTCTTAGGGTTTCATCCGGACTCCAAATGATTTCGACTCCAGCACCTCTGACTTGCTAAACTCTGCCCCATCACAGTGTAGGGGCTGCTTAAGTCGGCGACTCGACGGTGAAGGTTGAGACACCCAGGGCTTTGAGCTTCGCCATATACCCCTCGGGCCCAGGTGCTTTCGAGTTTCAAGGCAAGCGTTGCAATTTTCTTCTTTGCTGCTTTTCTTTTTCTTTTCTTTTCTTTTATTTTGGAAGGCATTGGCCTCCTTTTCATGGGGGTCCTTAACACATTAAGGTGATCACGAAACTAGGGTAGGTTTGCCCGAGTTGAGGAGGTTAGGTAGTTCTTCAGCCTATTGTTGAAACCTGATGTGCACCGTGTGTGGTTAGCTAGAGGTGGAAGAAAAAGGTCGAAAGTAACAAAAATTCAACTAATCATCCACTCAACTAGGCATGACATCAATCTAACATCAACGAGTTAGACAAGTTTCAATTTTTAAGCTACTTAGTAGGCGAGCACAAAAAAAAAAAAAAAAAAGGGTGAAATTTTAAAGCGCCAAGGAGTGTGGGCTAAATAGTATGTATGAAATAAACGGCTTTAGTTTCGGCTTTTCAAAAACACTAACGGCTTCCTGAGCAAGTCGAAAAAAGCAAACCAGCGACAAACACAAAATGGAGAGCGCTCAAAATAACAACAAAAAAAAAAAAGAAGTGTAAAAAGCCACTTCCTTCCCTAATTCTCTCCCCCAATAGAATGTCACATTGTCACCGATGGGGCTCGGATTGGAAGCCCAGAAGGAAGTGATACCTCCTCGGTGGTGTGTAGGCCCGGTGGAAGGTTATCCCATCCAGACGGTAGAATCTTGTAGGAGCTGTTCTTCTTGTTGAAAAGGCTTTGAGTAGATGCGTGGTGGAATGGGAGCGAGGCCCAGGCAGCCTGCTGTTGCACGAGGATGGCGTGGTTTTGTGCGACATCTGCCTCTGTGCGTGCCATCCTCTCTGCTAAAGTTTGTATGGGCGGCCAACGTCTTGACGTGGCTGCCGAGAGCGGAATTTGCATCCATAATGGCAAGAAAATCCGGAGCAGATATAGAGATATGCTGTGGGGGTGCAGGCGATGTCTTAGGTCGCCGATGGGGGCACGGAGGCAGGTGATTCGATGAGTGGATTCTTGGGCTAGCGATGATGCAATGAGGTGCTCTGTATCTTACTATTTGGATGGCTCAAGCTATGCCCTTAGCTCCATCGTGAGGTGAGAGGTGGTGAGGCCGGGAGTGGGCGTGGCCACGTCGATAGAAAGGATGGGAAATGTCAATGTGGCAGAGCTCGGCGCTCGATCGAGGTTCTGGGGAAAACAGATGCTCTAATATTTGGCAAGCGGCCCATGCGAGGAGACCGGGAGGTGTGAAGCCGGCCTCGGAGTCGGGGTTCGGCGGGTGAACTTTGTCCTCAAAAGTGGAACAAAGATGTCATCAAAAGCTGTGAAATTTGTGAACCCGATAACCCTGGAAATGCGATAAGAGCCTCAGGGATATCTCTGATGTGCCACCGGTATGCATCTCACTAGACGAGGGTGTGGCCATAGCACGTAATTATGTTAGGTGGGAGGAAGCGAGGAAATGGAATGCGGTTGCAATATCGGCGGCTTATAGTGTCCCCTCGCGGCCATCAATCGAGAAGTGGATGCTGATGAGACCAGTACTCTCACGGATGTCATGGTATGGAAGAACTCGATGACCACAGGGGTAGAAAAAGCGTGTAGTCATAAAAGGCCTCCGAGAGATCTGCGTGCACCCTCGTCATGGATCCATAGGCTCAGGATCTAACGACAAGGCGGCACATCATAAATATGTTTAGTAGTGCGCTTTTTAGTCTTTGCTTGATCGATTGCCTCTGATGGGCCCTTGATGAAGAGGGGCGTGGATGATAGAAACGAGTGAAAGGAAGTCAGGGAAGGTCATCGGTGGCCCCTGGATATGGTCTGGCAGTTGCAGGGCTCTGTGAGCTCGAGCTGGATGACTCACCCGGGTCTCTTGCCCGGGCCCTCCTCGTATAGAACCTGTGAGGTACAGGAGCAGCTAGAATGGGAGCAGGTGGTACGGCATTAGTTGCAGTTGGAGGAGAGCTCTGTCCAGGGGCATGGGGTGGAGAGGAAGGTCGCACTCGAGGCCTGAAACTGTGTCCTCCACGGGTCCTTGCCATTCCTGGATAAAGGAGGAAATGGTGAGGGTGGAAGATTCTTTGCGACACACACCTGTGAGAATACGAACTTATGGGAATGTGCGAAAGTAAATAATAAAAGCAGAAAAATATAAATGTAATAAAAAAAAAAAAATTTAAAGCAACAAAATTAAACTAAAAATTGGAGTGATCACTCCCTCCTCGGAGTAATAGTTTTCCCAGATTCATGGAGGATCAAGGAGAGAAATCTCTTCCTTGTTTGCAAGGTGCTGTGCAGCATACGGCTTCACTCTCTGCCCATTGACCTTGAACACTCTATTATCCTTTGGGTTGTGCAAATCTATTGAGCCATTGGGGTATGCCTGATGAATGATGAGCGGTCAATCCATACGGATTGAGTTTGCCGGAAAAAGGTGAGTTGGTCGTAGTAGGACTTGGTCCCCCTTATTGAAATTCTTGCAAGTTATCATCTGATCATGCCATTTTTTCGATCTCTCCTTTGCAATCTTCGAGTTCAAGTAGGCATCATTTTGTAGTTCCTCCAACTCATTGAGATCAAGGAATCTTTTGAGCAGGATCTGCACTTAAATCCGTGTTCGGCTTCTTGATTACCCGCCCATGCTTTATCTTTCCATTTCCTTTGAAGATAATACCTTGCCATAGACAACGATAAAAGGGAGACACTCAAGAATCATTTTTGAAGAAAGCTATTCTATGACCTGATGAATCAAGCAATTTGAGGACCAATGTTTTAATTGGCTGCTTACCACTTTCATTAGAATGGTCTTTATCTCCTGTTGGCAAGCTCCGTGACCCTTTGGTTTGAGAGGATGGTAAGGGGTAGCCACTTTATCGTTTAACACCATATTTAGCCATGAGTTTTGAAGGTTTATTCTGAAGTGTGAACCCATCACTAATAATGTGCGGTACCCCCAGCTGGAAAGATGTTTGCCTTCAAAAATTTGGCACTACCTGTGGTCATTGGTTTTTGCGGGATTGCCTCGACCCGTTTAGATCACGTGGTCTACCCCGGCGCCAATATATATGTGCCCATGAGCCGTAGGGAAGGTTCCCATGAAATCGATGCCCCGAACATCAATGGCTCAACTTCCACTAAAATTGGGTTTAGGGGCATCCTGGTGTGAGACAATTTCAGGAGTCTTTGGCACCTACTCATACTCGGCACATTTGGTGAGCTTCTTTAAAGAAGGCCCCGAGTAGAAACCGGTACATGCTTAGCACCTTCATTCTTTGTGTATGGGAAACAAAGTGACCACCTGAGCACTCTCATAGCGTGGCAAATTCCTATTTGCTCTTCTTCGGGCACACACTTCCTAATTATCGATGCAGTATTTAAGCAGAAAGGTTGCTCCAAATAGTAGGAATGGATCTTGCTAGAAATATTTCTATCTTGTTCTTTCCACTCAGTGGAATTTCTCTGTTCTGGAAATTGGCAATGTGAGCATACCGAGGAGCATTCTCCAACTGGATTAGAGATTCTTCAGGAAATTCATCGTTGATTGGGGGGCTATGAGTGTTGTAGGCTATGGTTATCTAGAAGATCGAATGCCATACAACATTCTCTACCCCTTTTTGTCCTTAATTTGCAAATTAAATTCCTGAAGCAGAAGAACCCATCGGATAAGTCTTGCCTTGGCATCTTGCTTGGTTAGGAGATATTTCAAAGCGGAATGATCCGTAAAAATGACTATATCGGACCCAACCAAGTATGCTCGAGAAATTATGCAAGGCATAGACCCTTTGCGACAATTCCTTCTCTTGTATTAGTGTAGTTCCTTTATTAGCCGTTCAAGGTTTTGCTTGCATGATAGACTACATAAGGTTTTCCACCTTCTCTTTGTCCAGAAGCGCTCAGATATGAATCTTGCATCACACATCACCTCGAGCAGCGCGGTGGGTGCCCTTACTATTGATGCGGTGGTCGGATGGGACCTGAACTCTTGAAGCTCTTGGCCAGTCTCTATCGAAGCAAATTTAGCATCTTTCTCGAGCAGCTTATAGAGGGCTTAGCAATCTGAAAAGTCCTTGATAAATCTCACAGCAAAAGCCTACGCCTGACGAATTGCCCTAAGCGTTTCGTTTGTTGGAGAAGGCAGTTTGGAAATGAGTTCAATTTTTGCCTTGTCAACTTCAATTCCCCTGCTGGAAATGACATGTCCTAGCACAATCCCTTGGTTCACCATAAAATGGCATTTCTCCCGATTACTTACCGAGGTTCTTTGTGCACCTCAAGCGGGGTGACGAGTTAGTAAGACATTCTTCAAAGTAGCCTCCGTTATCTGATGATGTCATCCATGTATACTTCCATTATCACAGCTCCACCATATCCCATTTGAATATACTAAGCATACATCTGCGGAAGGTGGCGGGGGCGTTGCAAAGACCAAGGCATCCTCCTGCCAAGCATAAGTTCCAAATGGACAAGTAAAGGTGGTCTTTTTCTTGATCCTGGGTCGATCTATCCCGAAAGTACCACTGAATGCCCATCCAGCGATAGAATGGGTGCCGGCTCTCTCAAGAAGCTGATCGATGAAGGGCTTGATGGGAGTGATCTTTTCTTGATGCGTGAGCCTCCTGTAATCTATGCTACCCTCCAACCCCGGTGGTGGCGGGTAGACACGTCCTCGCCCTTTTCATTTACGAGTGGTCACCAGTTTTCTTGGGGCTTTTTGGGTTGGGCTTACCCAGTGCTCCCGAGATATTGGGTAAATGTCTGACTTCACGGCAACCCGGGACTTGATGCGAGACTACTTCACGCATATGAGGTTAATCTCCTCTGTGGGCTACTTGACTTTGACTCTTCCTCTAGATAAATAGTGGGTGCGATTCTTTGGGTTGATGCCTTTAAATCGAAAATTTTCCACCCAGCTTGCTTGTTCATCTTGAGGAGGTCACGTGATTGTCTTCTGTGGAGTGATGATAGCGAAATATTACAACGGGATACTTTGCTTGTTTCTTCAAAAATGCATATTTTAATTCCACGAGGGGTTTGAAGTCCATTTGTTGAGATTCCTTTTCCTCTTCGGTCATAAAGGTAGAATTTTACTTTTTTCTCCGGCACCCCTGCTGGCTCGTCGTTGAGGTTCCTGGTTATCCTGTTGCTCTACAAGGCACTCAGATAACTCTTGGGTTAGCACATCTCGCACTTGCTGCTCATTAGCCTGTTCTTCAAGAATTGTATCTATTATGCAGACTTCTTCACAGTCATCCTCCACTGGTTGCATATGCTTTTTACTCAAGTGGAAGATATTAAGTTCCAAAGTCATGTTCCTAAAGGTAGGTTGCCTTAACCCGTTTGTGATTTATAATGGCATTGATAGCCAAGAATAGCCTGTAATATGATAGGTGCATGGATGGTTAGCCCCTTTGCTCTGGCTCTGTGTCCAAGTGCGACAAAATCCTTTGAATCGTAGAATTTGTCCACTTTGTGATAGAACATCCTCAATGGTCCCCTTTAGTATTTTAATGAATCTATCGAAGCTAAACGGTGTGATGGAAGTGGGCTTGGTTCTCCCAGGCCAAATTTGCTTGTACATGGAATATGGCGGTAGTTCACACTAGCCCCCAATCCCCAGTAGTGCCTTTTCTACACAAAGTGCCCCGATGGCGAGATGGTACGGACACCACGGATCTTTGTACTTCACCAGAGGTCTTCTTCGATGCTTGACTTGCGCGCATTTAAGAGGCCTTCTTGTTGACATTAAAACCTCTCTTCATTGTGCATAGGTCCTTTAAAAATTTAGCATAAGTGGGGACTTGCTTTATCATGTCAAGCAGAGGGATGTTGACCTTCACTTGTCTCAGCACTTCTAATATTTCTGTCTGATTGATGGCCTTTTTCTTGTTTCTCAGTGCTTGTGGGAAAGGAGGTGTACTCTTATTCATTGTCTCACAGCTTTGGTGCCTCATCCTCTAGTTCGGGTTGACTACCTTAGGATCTTCCTTCTTTGGTTTGGGGGCGGATGGTTTGACTTCTCTGCCTCCTTAAAGTATTGTACTTTCACTTCATCATTTGCGGGGTTTGGATCACTAGAAGGCTCATTTCATGTATTCCCCTTAGTTGGGCTGTGTGCGGAGGAAATTTCCCTTTTCTAACCTGGCTGTGGTCACATTAGCCTTGAGAGATTAGTGCTGCGGGTTGACGTAGGTATTTTTTGGGAAATCTCGGTTTGTAAGTTATCTATCTTTTATTGAGTGTGCAGTTCTTGCTTCAATTTTGATTAACTTTGAGCATTCAACGCATACGTTCCTCCCATAAAGAAATTGCCCACTACTTTTTACTTAAGTTCATGATGGCTTGTTCCGCAGGGGGATGGATTAGGCTATTTCTTCTTTGAGGGTGGAGCCAAATATCTTCATTGTTGAGCACTTGGGGGAACATATGGTGGAGGTTTAGGCTTCTAGGAAAGGTTGGGATGAGTCCTCCAGTTGGGATTATAGGTGTTACCATGGAGCATTTGTTGATGGTTTATTTTGGCCTGACATTTGCATGCTCCATCATCAAGTCTCTCCTTGGAAAAAGCCTCTTGAAGCGATGCTCCCCTTAATGACTTGCTGATGATTGCGAGATTAAGCGAAATTTGGAGGGCCTGGTGTTGGTAATGCACGAACACGATCTTGATTTCTCATTCGAAGCTCTTCGTCCCGGCGAGTCAACGTGGGCGTTTGCTCATCTCCATATCGTGGAAGTGCATAAATGCCTCCCCGCTTTGATCGGTTGCAGGCCTCATTTTCTCAGCTTCCTGAGTTTAGCTCATCCCATGCCTTGGAGGTTTCGGCTACATAATTGAAATCCATGGCTTCCTGCGGATTTTGCTTTCGGGAAGTCTCCCCATTTTCCAACAAGCGCTGTGGAGGACATCCCATCGCAAAAATGATGATTAGCATCAGTATCAAAGCGGCGTGAGGCGGGGGCAACGATGGTCTCCATATACCTTTCCCGACCTTGGTAGAACTTCTCATTATCATGTGCCCTTGAATGTATAAATCTTGCCTCTTCAAGTTATTGGTCTGTGACATGTTGAAGAATTTCTTGAAATTCCTATGATTCACCGATTCTGATAGTTCTTGGCCTTAGAAATTAAGCCAAATCTTGGCCTTGTCTTTGAGGGTCAAGAAGAAACCTTCAACCCCGATAGCTCCATATCGATTGCACCCTCCTTAAAAAGTCATTACAAACATAAGTCGGATGTGTGTGAGTTCGTTCTCCATACCATGAAAAGTTGGAACTCACCCTTGGTGGGTGAATGTGATCCCTCATCGATCTGTAGGCATTGAGATCCCTTTGACCCCCTTGTTGGCTTTGCTGTTCTTCGAGTGGGGGCTCCATATGTTCAGTGTTTAGACTCACTTCACAACCCTGCTCCTGTGGGACACTAGTTCTCTCTAATCTGCCTGTAGTGTTCCTATCCCAAGATTGCATAAAGTCCTATGAAAACAACACAAAGGAAATGAAAACACAAAGACAAAACCGCAGGGCTGCACAGAAATGTTCTTTATTAGCTAAAAAAAAAAAAAAATAATAATAAACAAAGTTTTAGTTTTGAATGATATAAGATTAGTCGACATAACAACAGGCGCTAGAGGACATAAAAACAAAAGCGAAGTGTATAGGATTCACCCGATATGTGATGAGGATCACAAGTTTAACAATTTATCACTTGCACTAAGAGCACCATCCCGGCTTAGCGGCGCCGATTGGTTCGCGCCGCGATGGGGAGTCTTGGAATCAACTTAATATTGTAAACCTAGATTCCTCACTCTGACCGTAGCAACTGCTGCCGGTATAGTGGTCTAGAGTCGAACTCAGGGATGAGTTTTCTTCGTATAAATGATTTTGTAGTTGGCTTAAAGGTGGTGCAATTTGGATCTTAAGGTTTTGTAAAAACAGTGGGTTGAAATGTTTGTGAACTAAAAATAAACTGAACTAAAAAATATAAAAAAAACTCCTTGAAGCATCGGGCTACTGGGTTGAGATCCGAAAGCAAATGAGAAGGCCCCGGGTCCTTTTCCTCGCGTCGGGGAGTATGACATATATTCATTTCCCGAACCGTATCTTCATTTGACAATTAAAACTGAACCATAATAATTTTCCTTTTTAAATGTAGCATTAATTAGACATAAATGTTCTCGTCAGTGAAAGGCTATCTCCTAAAAATCTACCCTGCATTAACTAATAAATGACAACCTAATGAATATCGGTGAATCTATTATGGCATTCTTGAATACAAAAACTTGTCAAATACAAATTAACCAAGGTATACCAAAAGGATTTTGAACATATAATGAGAGCGAAGTAAACGTGTGAATGCTTTCATTAGATACATGAAGACCATCATTTGCCCGGCTAACCCTACCTGTAGCCCTCTCACTCTTCAGGATGGGAATTAGCCAACCATCCTCGAGGATGATTAAAGCAAGAAAATAACAAAATGAAAAGCAAAGGAAAAAGAATAAGAAAAACTAGAAAAGAAAGGAAAATGTAACTTACAGGTTTTTGATTTCTACCAAAGCAAAGCTTTTTCACCACCCAAAAGTTACAAATCTCTCAAAACATGGGAGCTTATATAGAGTTTTTCTTAGGTAAAATACCATTATGCCCTCAAAAAGCATTAAACAAAGAGGGTAAAAAAGGAAAAAAAAAGGAGAAAGAAAATCAAAAGTCAACAAGAAGGAGGGGATTTATTTGTAGCGGTAATGCCAAAATTGGCACCAATGTGATGGCACCAATGCCAAAAATACAATGCTAAATCCAATGCCAAAATTGGCACCAATGCGAAATTGAGCGATCTTGGTTGTACAATTTTCCTGCTCTTCTTTTTTTTCTTTTCATTTCTCTTCTGCTCCTGTTCTTCTTCCATTCCTCTTCTGCTCCCGATTTTTAATATGCAAAGCTAGTTTTGGCTCGGATTCCTTGTGCTTGGTTGATTCAACAAATTTGGCATTAAAAACTATAAAATGTCACAAAATGCGATCAGAATAATAGCAGGGGCTTAACGTGTAAATCGGGTTAATTAAAATGATTAGTATACAAAAAGTACTCAAAACCTATAATAAATAGGATTCAAAATAGCACTTTTTGGGCACTAATCAGGGATCCATAATGTAGCCTCGAATTTAGGGCCCAAAATTCTAGGGCTATAAATAGAAACATTTAAGGAGAGAGCGAGGCGACCGGTCGCGGAAAACCGGCGAAATACGGGGAGGGGCGGGACTCTTTGTATTATATTTTTCTTTTATTTTCTTTTAATTTTCTTTTCTTCGTCGATTAGAATTAGTGTAGGATTTCAATTTGTTTACTAGACTTGAAATAGTGGATTGTTTATAAGTTTGATTGAGCAAATTATTTGAAAATCAATTCCGATTCTTTGTTGAATCTAATGAAGTCCGGAGAAAAGCTGGAATTTATTTCTTTCAGTTGAATATAGTTGCATTGGAAATTTCCTGATCAGTATTTCAGTTTTACTGCGATTTAGTTTTCTGGAAACCCAACTTCAGTTGGGAAAGATTTGATGTTAGTTATGGTCTTTCTACTTGTGCCAAAAAAAGATTTCTTGGATTAGGAATTTGAATTTATTTGAATGGTGTTGTTCATGAAGTAAAGTGTTTCCCAATATTAGTAACTTATCTTGAATTAAAATTTGTTGTCGCTCTTATTTCGAAGGAGGCCCTCACGGGTGACACGAGTTGGAGATTCCTGAGAGCATGGATGCATTACTTAGGGTATGCTAGACTATTGAAGAACTAATGAGCTCTAAAAGTTACTTAGATAAATCATCAATTTATAGTAAGTTTTGAGAATTAGTTGAAGGATATCAATTTAATCAATTAGATTTCTCATGGTCTTGAGGAATGATCTTGATCCCATGTTAGCTTAGATCTAATCAAGGAAAGAGAAAACTCTTTAAGATCTCAAGGATGAGACAACATTCATCTTCTAGAGATCTGGCAAATGACCCTGTCTTGGGAAGCAAAAAATCTGCAGTCATAAGAAATGGGTATGAGGTATTGGAAAAGAAAAATACCCAGATCTTACATAGAAAATCTGATTACAAGTAATTGGTTAGATATATGTTTAAGAAATGAACATGACTCTCTAATCAATGAAATGAATGGTTATGGGAGAAATCCAAACTATACTACCTTGCCTCTTGACATTTTGATTCAATTCATGAAAGGCCGGGTAGATTATGTTGCGAGGAATTGATAATTTCATAATGTGAACTTGATGTCTACTTCCAACAATAATCTGGTTCATGTCCAGTTTAGGTCTAGGAATTTAAATTTCCCTTTTATTATAGATGTAGAAATTTAAACAGTAGGATTATAGTTAGGTTACTGAAAATTATATGACATGGTAGTTCAAATAGTGTGGAACTTGAGTAGTTAGGGTAGTTGAACTTTAAATTCTTTTTTATCTATGTGGGAATAATATCCGGACTAATAGGTCCACTTTTATTACTTAATACGGCGTATACAACATTTTGACCAAACTAAATATTCAATGAATTCAATGACAAATCATTTTTATTATGAGCATACATGTTCCATCTTGGTCAACAAGTTTTTGATGCATTTACTGGGGATTAAATAATAGTCCTTGGGTAATAGTAGCAGAAATTTGATCTATATAAAGAAAGCGGTCAACAAGTTTTTGGAGCTAGATTCTTAGGGATGAATAATAATCTTTGGTTTGAAATTTGTACAAACAAGAATTGATCTTAAATATTTTATTACCTTTGTTGATGATAACACAAAGTATTGATATGTGTACCTACTCAAAAGTAGGATGAAGATAAAAATTTATTCTCTATGAAAGCGAGTTGAATGAAGCTCAGCAAAGAAAATTAAAGTGTTAAGAAGTGATCGAGGTGGTGAGTATGAATCGTCATTTGTTGACTTTTGTGCTCAACATGGGATTATACATGAAACCACATCGCCTTATTTGCCTCAATCCAATGGAGTGGCTGAGCAAAAGAATCGTACTCTAAAGGAAATGATGAATGCAATGAAATTGTGATATGGGTTGCCTCCCACAAAGCTGCTCATTTTGAGTCCTTAGCTGGACTTCTTTGCTATAGGATTCTTGTTTATTACTCTTTTCCTTCACTAAGATCTAGGTATTAATCATATTTCTTTCAAAGAATCTTTGCTTCAATCGTGACCATTCACTTTAAACTCTTCTCATTACTAAGTTTTCAAAGTTCTTTGAGGTTGTACTTGCCACTACTGTATAAGGGCCACTCCATTTTGATTTCAGTTTTCCTGGAAAAACTTCATTCTGGAATTGAATAATAAGACTTGATCTCCAGCTTTGAATTCTCTCCTCAAAATCCTTTGATAATGCCATTTCTTTGTCTTGTCTTTGTAAATCTGGCGATATCATAAGCTCATTCTCGATTCTTCCCGATTCATTCGGTTGGAGTAATCTTTCCTCTTTAACGGCCTTGAAATCAAAATTTAATTTCTTGATGGCCCACATAACTTTGTACTCCAATTCGAAGGGAGGTAGCCAGGTTTACCAAAGACAATCCTATGGGGACATACGATGGGAGTTTATATGCGATTCTGTATGCCTGATGCATCATCGAGCTTTAGAGATAATCTTTTATGGAGCTTCTGATCTTTTCGGGTACCTTTATCTCCCACTGTTGGAAATCTTAGCTTGCCCATTTGTTTGAGGATGATAGCCAAACTCATGATGTGTTTGTTTCCATATCTGCTCATGAGTTTCACCGAAACACCTTGTTTGCAAATGACTTCCTCCTGTCACTAATAATAGTTATGGGTGTCCCGAATACAACTTAAAATATTTCTCTGCATAAGAAGCAAAGCTTGTTTAGCATCATTCTTGGACAATACACATTTACCTCGACCCATTTGGACACATAATCCACCGAATTTAGGAGTATGTATAAATTTCAAATGAGGATGGAAAAAGGTCACGTAAATCTATTCCCCCACATCGAATAAATTTGCACCACGAATACCTTGCGGTATTTCATGTCTTACAATTTATGTTCCCATTCTCTGGCATTGATCCACAAAAGTTTCACCCATTCAAAACAATCTTTGAATAAAGTAGGCCAATAAAAACTTTGATTGGAGAATACATAGGTTGTTTTGTCTCTGCCAAAATGTCCTCCATATGGTGATGCATGACACGCATATAAGATTCTGCCTTGTTCACCTTCTGGTACACACCTCCTGATTATCATATCAGCTCGTCTTTTGAATAATAGTGGATTATCCCATATATAAAACATGTTGTCGGTCCTCAACTTTTTCCTCTGGCAGTAGCTAATTACGGTGGCATAACTCCACAAATTTAGAAAATTGACAATGTCGACGCTACGGGGTGATTGGAATGACAATTGGAATAACATTCACTGGAAAATTTTGCACGCTAATTATGTCCCTCTTCTTTCACGGTAGTCTTTTCAATTCTTGAGCAGAGTGATCGGCTATCACATTATTACAACCCTTCCTTGTCCTTGATCTCGGATCAAATTCACTGTAATAATATCCCATATAGTCAGTCTTGGCTTGCTTCTTTTTTGCCATCGAGATATTTAATTCTTTGCATGATCAGTATGGATAATGACATGGGACCCCAATATATATGGCCTAAACTTTTCACATGCAAATACCATGGCCAGCATCTCTTTTTCAGTAGTTGAGTAGTTCTCTTGAGCTTCATTGAAGGTTTTGCTAGCATAGTATATGGCCCTAAACATTTTGTCAGCTTTTTGTCCCAATACAGCTCCCATTGCATAATCACTGGCATCACACATAATCTCAAATTCACTATTCCAATCTGGTTTGGCCATGATGGGAGCTTCAACCTAATCAGTTTGATCTGAATGAAGATTGACGAGCTACATTAAAATTAAACTTGGTATCGCTTTTCCAATAGCCTGCATAATGGTCTTGCAATTTTTAGAAGTCTTTGATAAATCTTCTATAAAAACCCCGGCATGTCCCAGAAACTTCTTATTCCCTTGATTGTTGTAGGTGGCGAGAAGAGTCAACATAATGGAAACCTTTGCTTGGTCACTTCCCGACCCTCATTGAAATTCTATGCCCAAGGACAATGCCTTATGTTACCATAAAATGACACTTTTCCCAATTCAAAGCTAAGTTCTTGTCTTGGCACCTGTGAATTATTGTCCCCAAATTTTTCAGGCAATGTTCAAAACTGGATCCATAAACTGTGAAGTCATCCATGAATATCTCCAAAACCTCCTCTACCAAATCTGAGAACATAGACATCATGCATCTTTGAAATATAGTATGAGCATTGCATAACCCAAATGACATTCTTCTAAAAGCAAAAGTACCATAAGGGCATGTGAAAGTAGTTTTCTCTTGGTTCTCAGGTGCAATAGTAATTTGGTTATATTCAGAATATCCATCAAGCAGTGAGGATGTCTGTTAACTGTCCAACATCGATCAATGAAAGCGAGGAAAATGATCTTTCAGTTGTGACATTGTTTTGTAATCAATACACACCCTCCATCTGTCATAGTTCTTGCGGAATCAGTTCATTACTTTCATTTACGATCGGTGAATCCACCAGCTTCTTGGGGACCCGTAGGCCCAAACCACGAAGTATCGATGTTGCATAAATAAATCATGCATTTTGGCAATTTCAGTACTTCCTTTCTTACAGCATCTTTCATCACGAGGGTTCGACCTCCTTTGGTGTTCAACATGTTTTTGCATCATCCTTCGGCGAGGATTTTGTGCATCTGAAATAGAAGAATTTGATACCCTTAAGGTCTTGATTGACCGGACATTTGTATTATATTTCCTTAGAATTCTTAGTATTTGTTGTTCTTCATTTTTGTCGATCACGGTGATATAATTCTTGGCTTTGCCCATACGGTTCTAGAAAGCATACTTGGATGACTAGGCAGGTATTTCAATGTGCTTATACGCACTTGTTTCTTGCTCAGTTGCTTTCTTTTCCCTGTTGCATGAATTTTTTGTACTTTTTTCAATCAAACTCCAGGCTATTTCTATGTTTTGGAATCTAGAATGCAGCAATTCATTATCAACACTCTAAAGATACTGGAAATTCATCTCATTTTCATTGATAGAATGTTGAAGATTACAGTCAGAGTTCAGTTCAAAACTGAATGGATAAATGCTACTTGACCATACAGTTTTTGCATCCAACGTGCGTATTCGAAGCTTTTATCGAGAGTTGTATTGCTTCATCTCCCACTCTCGTGTAACTCACCCTTTGCACATATATCGGCGGCTCAGGTTGCTAAGAAGGTCTTCCCAACAACGAGGAGGAACTTGGGTATCCTCCTCCGTCTTTATACTGATAAAATCCTGAGAAGATAGAATTTCCCTATCTTGATAGCATCTTCAAGGACTCCTTTTGGTTGTGCCATGGACCTATCAGCCATCTGCAGTGTGATTGCTGCTGGAGTAAGTTCCCCCAAACTTAGCCTTTTTTCCATTAATAAAGGCATCAAGTTGATGCTGGCACTTGAGTCACATAATGCTTCCTTGAATTCATATTTCCCAATGGAGCAGTGGTCATTTGCGAGTCCTTCATTTTCTTTGGTAGACTCTTTTGAATAAGCTGCCTTGCAAGTTCTTGATTAAACTCCACCCCTATTCCTTCCCTCTGCAATCTTCTTCTTTTTGCTCAATATCTTCGAAATTTGGCATAATTTGGCATTTGATTGATTGCCTCTTGCAAGGGGATATTAATTTCTATCTTCTTGTGAATATTTCCAAGAATTTGAAAATTGTTCTTCCTCTTTACCTTGAAGTCTTTGGCGGGAATGGAGCTATGAGATGTGTAAGCTTGAATCTTCTCCTTATGTTTTTGCTCACAGAGGTACTCCCGAGGCTTGTTGATTTGCACTTGTTTCGATCCTTTACTTGATGCACTTTCTGAATTGCTCATACGTCCTCTTCCAATTTCCTTTTCTTCTTTTTGGTTAGTCTTTTCTTTCTTTTATGTTCTACTGCTGCTCATTTCCCTTCCACTCCTTAGTTGAGCGCCATAGTCTTTGGATTTTTATTGTCACCTAGGGAAAGCATTACAACCCAGTCTCTCTTCTGCCGAGTCAAAGCCAAGCGCAACTTAGTGTTTCCTAAATTCTTTAGTGAAACACTTGTGTTTGTCTGAAAATGCGGTATTGGATTTAAAAGCTTCCAACTCAGAAAGTTTCTGTTCATGGAGGTTTAACGACCTTTGTTATCCCAGTAGGCTAGCGACATCCGCTCCTCGAAAAGAGGTTAGGTCCTCTTCTGACCTTGATATTCATTTACGTTTTTCTCTCTGCTGCTTCTTCTTTCTTTGGAACATACAGTGGTTGATACCCTTGCTAGGGTCTTGCCATGTCTTGGGCCTGTGATGCTCCTCAGCCATATGAGAGGTTCTCGCTGGTACCTTAGTCAGATTATAATGTGTAGACGAGTTGGGATTAAAAACACCGATGATAACTCCTTTGTTCATTCATGTACTTGGCCTCCACCCAGCAGTAAAGGGATCTTCTTGATTAGTCCTCGGCACTTATTCTTATCCATCTCTTTCCCTTGCTCGATCTCATGGCGGTGCGATCTTTTCTCTATTTATCCATCCTATGCATTATAGCATCAATTTTGCCATGGCAGTCATCTTGTATTTTAGCTCAATGGCCAGCTCCCTTTTGTTTTCTTTGTTGCTCCACTGAAGGTCGGAAGGCTTTCATGTTGCATTTGGCTAGGTGCGCTATCAAATCCTTGCCATACGCACTTTTCCTCTTGAATACTTTGGCAAGAAGCATCTATGATACCCTTAGAAGTATCATTCAGAGAGTGATAGACAATATCCATTTGAGTCTTCAAATCGATGCCATGCATAGGACATCTTCTCAACATCCTTTTGTACCTTTCCCATGCAGTATATAAGCTTTCATCCTCCTCTTATTGGAACACTATGATTTCCCTTCTTCTTTCAGATGTGAGGGATGGGGGAAAAAATCTGCCTAGGTATTCTTCCACCAGCTCTTCCTATGTATCAACTGAGCCATATGGTAATGATTCATACCTTGTGGCTGCAATATCTCTTAAGGAAAAGGGGAAGAGGTGTAAATTTATCACCTCCCAGTCTCACCGTTCGACAAAAGTTGTAATTTGCCATCACAGGGAATGCGAGGTGCTCATTAGGATCTTCGATTAGGATAGCGATGAAAGCTAATTTGCTAAACCATGGTGATCAAGGCTAGTTTCAACTCAAAGTTGTTAGCCTCTACAACAGGTTGTCTGACTGCTGAGTATTCTGCTTGGATGACAAGCCTCCAGAAATCCTCCATTGTATCTTGCATTAGAGGCCTTTATGCTTGTTTCTTGTTCAGCGAATCGATCGATTCTTTCATCTGCCATGGTTGCTTTTACTTCTATTGACTTTCCTTAAGCTCCTCGTGTTCTTCCAATTCAGTATCTCTGGAAAGCGGTCGATTACGGCTTCCTATGCATTAATCGACCTCACGAAATGGAGACGTGAGATTAATTGGAAGCAGTGGTATCAAAAAATCATATATCCTTTAAGCTCACATAAAGAAGCGATAGCTTATCTGTCTTGCTGTCAAAGCTATTTTTGTGCATTTCATTTATAAAATAAAGAAAAATGTCTAAATTAGCATTTCTCTTTTTTGTCAGAATATTGATTTATTCAAATCCTTTCAATCCTCGGAAACAGCGCCATAAAACTTGTTTGTCTGTGAAAATATAGACTAAACCACTCAATTTAACACTTATATAAGAGCCTTATAATTTTCCTGCATCTATGTCAAGTTGAATAGAATTGTTTGAAAATGAATAAAACTAATTTTATGTTCTGGAATTAATAATGGGTTTGATACATGACAGCTATGAGTGCAGTCATCTGATGAAGTAAAAATTGGGCCCGTGGTCAAATATCATTACCACGAGAGATTGACAAGAATTTTGAAATCAACTACCCTAACTACTAAAGATCCATACTATTTGAACCTCCTTTTAATAGTTTGAAAAACTAGAATTTAATAGACAAGATAATCCTATACTACGTTCATTTAATTAAAATAAAATTTGAATTGAACTAACAAAACAAACTGGATTGAATCGGTTCTCTGCTAGAAATGAACACTGACATGAAACTGCTATGGAACAGTCAATTTCTACATTATAATCCATTGATTCTTTCTATCTGATTTTGGTTGGATTTGTCAAAGATGCACAATAATGCTGGCATGGATCTCTCCATTATTCACTAATTAGAGGTCCACTTCTTCTTTCAAAGAAAAGGATCATCGATTACTTGTATTCGACATACTCTTTATAAGATCGCAGGTATTTTCTTTTTCTATGCCCATTTCTTAAGACTACAGATTTCTTGCATCCCAAGTTTGGGTCATTGCAAAACTTCTACAAAATGGTTGATGACTCATCCTTGAATCATGCTGAATTTTTCCTTTTCCTTGATTAGATCTCAACTAACACAGGATCAAGATCTATCCAACAGATTAAGGTGAAATCTCTGATGATTTAAATTGATAAATAATTCCCTTCAACATCAACTATGCGTGAAATGGAAATTTATCTAAGTGAACTCTCAAAGCTCAGTAGTTCATCAATGGTAGTCTAGCATACCCACAATTGATTGTTCAAAGCTCTCAGGAATCTCCATCTCTGTGTCACTCAGAGGGTCTCCTGGAAATCAGAGCATGAAACAATCCTTGAAAGGATACTAGATACTACTATTGAGAACAATTAAGTTAAGAACAACATAAATCAAATAAATCAAACATCCCAATTTCAAGAAATTCCTTCTAATTCAAGCGTAAAGACTGTGAATTCAACAAAGAGATCCATTCCAATGGAAGACGCAGAAACCCCGTAAAATCCAAGATTTTGATAAAGTGGTAAAATGGGGAAATTTCCGCTGAAAATTCGGAATTTTCTAGATATCGGATGATCGAAACGACTTCACCGTTGAAATTGTCTCACCTTAGTTCTAGTTTACCACGTCGACTTCGTTAGATTCCGAAAACAATTTCACGCTTTTCGAGGCGTGGCGCTCTATGACACATGGCAAGATAAGGATGCCACTTGGCACCATAAAGGTGATACTTGGCACAAAAAGTAATGGCTCACAATTAGCCATGTAGAGTATGATTCCATACTACATCGTTCATGGTGATGATGTCATGCAAGCATTATGAAATAAAAGAAAAAGAATGGAAAATTTATGGCCACACATGGGACTTGAGGAAAAGAGGAGGAAATTGCCTCCTTTGACCCATACGGTCAATTCTCATCCAAAGAGGGAGAGAATATGGCAAATGAGAGGAGAAAATGAAAGGAAAATGAGAAGAGAAAAGAGAAAAAGAAAAGAAAAGAAAGGAGAACTGCAAAAAGAACAAGAAAGGAACTATGTTCTGGGGAGAAAAGGGAGGAAAAGGAGAAAGGAGGAAAGGGAAAAGGAGGATTTTCCTGGTTTCGGGCGGTCGACGTTCGAAAGTTCGAGGACTAAAGTCGGTGCACGCAGTGGGATCTACGTGTGGACACCAAAAAGTTGGAGTTTCGACAAACTCCAAGAGGTAGGATATTTTCCTACTCGGTTTATTTTTAGCCTAAAGGCTTTATAATGGTAGGGGTTGCTTATGGGAGGCCATGAGAGGCCATGTGAATTAGTTCCAAGCCTTGGGACTAAGGGGTATGGATTTAATGACCTACTGCATGACTCCGTGGGAGTTGTGGTTTTACTTCAGAAACCAAAAGTTTCTGTGAGGTCATGGATTCGTTTATGAGATGTATAAGGATTGGAACCAAAATGGTTCATTTTTGAGAAGGGGCCGTGGAGGTACCCTGCTGAATGGTCCCAAGTCGGTAATTTGCTGTGTGTTATGGCTTCTGCTTGAATAACATGCTAAGTGTGGAAATGTGATATCAGATGCATGCTGATGTATTAATACTGCTGCATGCAGGCGATTATGTATCAATTATAATTATCCATGGTGTGTGTGAATGTTTCATGTAGTGCTCATTCATGCATGTAACATGAGGAAAAATGCATTGGCATCATGTGTTTCATATGCACGGTCACATCGCGTCGCCTGGGTGTGGGTGTGGTAAGGTTTATTCATCAATGTTGGTGAGGTCATGAACTGGGAAAATGGGACAAAGTCCAAGGTAGAGATTCACGAGTGTGTAAATGATCAAAATGATAAATTACATGTTTTGGGCGGAGCAAGCTGGGGTAGATCCCCCTGTGGTGAAAGTCCTAATGTGTTATTCACTTGTTAGACATGAATCCCGACGTATTTAAGTTCGTGAAAATGTTGGAAAGGCGCGGCGGCGTCCTACGGTGTAAAAACTCCTAAAACTGTGGCCCACAAAATAAAGGCCAAAAGAATCAAAATCAGTTTTTGATAAATAACCGAGGGCTTTTCCAATGGTTTAGTCGTGGTGTGCGATCGGTTTTATTTCACATTTGGCATTCCAGCGAGGGAGTCGTCGGGACTCGTGGTGAGTATGAGGGGTTGCATCTCATGTGATATGCATATTTACATAGAAAATAATTGTATGAAATGTGATTGGATTGTTTACATATGCCATTGCATATGCATTTTAGTTGGGAGTAACCCTTGTAGGAGAATTTTCACTGGCTTTGCCTCACCCTGCCGTGGGACCCCTTCGTGCACAGACTATCCAGGAGACGGCACTGCGAGAGGTAGTTTTGAGAAGAAAGCCGAAATGTGAAGGCTTTAAGTAAATATTTTGTAAATATGTATAAAGTTTTTGTAAAACAAACATGAAACTATGAGAAAATAGTTAATTATTTGGTTTTATGAGTATGGATGCATGTGCCCTAAGGTGGCTATTTACTATGTGTAGGTCTCGTAACACGACATATAGATTTTCTCCGCAGAAGCTGGGATCTGCAGTCAACGGACCCCCGGGAAATGGGGCGTCACAATGCGCTTCTCAATTACAGATTCACAATCGACAATGGAGTATTGATAAAGAACATCCACTGTAACTATAATCCACTGGAAGAAACAAATTCCAGAAATTGTCTAAACTTCATTGATTTCAGGCCGTAATTGGAAAAGAAAATGAAAAATTAAATTCAGCTTCAACATTCTAAACAAATTACTGGTTCAGATCCAAAAAAATAAAAGAAAAGAAAAAGTCTATTCTAAATATACAAAGGAGTCTTCCTCGGTCCTCCTGCATAAAGGTTTCGTAAAACGGAAGCTACTCTCTCTTGTCACAAGTATACGCCTATTTATAACTTTTTGAAATTGGGCCTGATTCTAAGGTTCTAGGTGATTTTCCCTAAAATTAATAGCCCAGCTCACTGTTTTAGGTCGCAACCTCAAAAGCATGTCGCGACCTCATTTGTGCTTTGATCCGTCAAGTCCTGGCTATGACTCGTGAAACTCGGGTCGCAACCTTCTTTCAGCTTTGTTCCTTACAATTGTTGTAAGTCGCGACCTGATGCTTCGCTGCGACTCCGCTTCCTTGTTCCTAGCAGTTGAAGTCGCGACCACAATTTCATGTCGCGACCTGACCGTTCTTCCCTTTGCTAAAATATATGTCACGACCTCAATTTCATATCGTGACATCATTTCTGTTGCCAGCTATGTTGATCTTTGTTGCGACCACGTGTTTCTGGCCCCTTAATAAATTCTGTGTCGTGACCTCAAAAGCATGTCGCGACCTGGCTATCTTGCTTTCTACTGCATTCTGTATCGCGACCTCAAAAGCATGTCGCGACCTCATTTCTGTTGCCAACCACTAATTCTTGGTCACAACTCCCCTTTTCATGTTGCTACTTAAATTCTTTGCTTGTTCATCATCTTGTCGCGACATGGGAATTAGGTCGCGACCTTAAACGCATGTCGCTACATTATTTATTCCCATCCTATCGCAACCTTATTTTTTAGTCACAACATTTTCTCCTCACTTCAGCTTCTTTTTATGGTTACGACCTAAAAAGTATGTCGCGACTAAATGGTTGCCCTTATCACCTTTACTCTTGTTGCAGTTACCTAAACTTAGTCGCAACATGTTTTAACTGTTCGGCTCATTTTTATGTCGCGACCTCGATTGGTGTCTTCAGCTTACATTTTTGTCGCAACATCAAATTCCTTGGTAGAGACCTTGCAAGTCCATTCAGCAATCTTTCCTGGTCGCGACATCAATTATCTGTTGCGACCAACAATGTCTTCTTTTTGTGTCGCGACCTCAAAACGGTGACGCAACATGATCTTTCCTTGAAGCTCCTTCTATCTTGGTCTCAGCATATTTTCTCCTGTCGCAACAGCTTTTGTCGGGCTTACTATCACTTCTAGTCACAACCTGAATTCTCCTGTCAGGATCAAAACCCGCTGTATTATCGGGACCACGGTCGCGACCTCAAGAGTCTGTCGCGACCTAGCTACTAGACCAGATATAGCTTCCCCGTGATACTGTCAAATTGTCCTTCTTCCTGTAAAGTCTCCGCAAAATATAAATTTGGTAAAATTTCCTTATTTCTGAATAAAACAAGCAATTATATTGAAAAATAGATCAGAAAAATGGATTAAAAATGAATGAGTCTTTGACTCATCAAGCCTCCAACTATCTTGACATCACCACCCACCCCATTTTCCCAGAGGTTGAGGACTTGATCTTGGAAGCTACCACAAAAAAAAAAAAAAAAAAAAAAAGGAGAGAGAAACTAAGTGAGGGAAACAAAGGGCAAAGAAGCAAAGATGAGAGAAAGAAAAAAAAAATGAAAGATGAGAATGGGAGCGTGCGACGGTGAGTAGCAGATGGAATGAGATTCATAGCATCATGGCTCGTCATGAAGCTTCTTCAATTACTTTGTTATTGTTATTGCTTGATCTCACCCTCATATGCAAATTTCTTTCTTTTCATGTCATGCCTCATCTTTCTTTTTTGTTTTTTAGAATTTTTATATTATTCTTTGAATCATATAGCAAAAAAGAATTAGCTACCTAGGGAGTATTAAAAATGTTAGAGTTTGGTGACTCAAGTTATGTCTGAGCCGACTCCAAATGTTTTGTGGTACAATGTTATGGATTTTTTGGAGATCAATGCACAATATGTGTAGGAGTTGTGCAAGGAGCATGCAAGGGCTATGCGAGGGTCATGATTTGCCCTCACGGCATATATAACCTACTTAGATTTGGTATACATATAAATATGTTATATATTTTAGAGTTTCTGAGCTGTATAAAATTTAATAGTTACCATACTTCATTCTCAGATGAAGGTTTCTCCTCCTCTATCCGTGGTTTTTCCTATTTCTTAAGGTTCCCACGTGAGAATGATGGATATTGAATCCAATAAATCTAAATTCTTACTCTTGAACACATAGACCATAGTAGTAATGAGCAAGGTGGTATCCGTAGGAATTTATGAGATCTATTTCTTTTTCTGTAGAATAAAAGAGATTAAAGAGGAGGTTTTGAAATTTAAAATTAAAATGATTCAAAAGAATTATGATTTTCAATGTAGTTTAATAGAAAACAAAATGATATACAAATATCATGAAAAATTGATCATTGATACAAAGATAGTTCTCTACATTTCACTAAATTAGTTATGGCTGGCTGAGAAACTCTAACAACTCATTCTCACTTTCCCGATAGCCAAGACAAACTCTTTGATCGTATCTCTTGTCAATAAACAACCCTAAACAAACTCTTAGGATTTAATCTATCAACAACATTAATGATTAGAGAGACTATCAATTCTAGCCAAAAACGATATGATTAGAGAGACTATCAATTCTAGCCAACATATACATAAGCTCGATTTGTTTATACTAGATCACATATCTCCATAACATGAATTGAAAGACTATCTACTATCCACCATATTACTTTACTACTTGATATTTGAACATCAAACAATCAGAAATTTAAAGTTATTATGAGGAGGGGTTGCGATGGAGTCATCTCATCCTAAACCTGTTTCGTTGCCATCCTGCCCATCCCAAGTATAAACATTACAAAATTTTCTACTTTCATTGTTGGTCATAGTACACATTATAAATTGTTGGTATAAGTTACTTGGGGACAAGCCCAAGCCAAAGGCCCAATTAAGCTCCTTTAGTTCACCAACAACATCAAAAGACATCCCTGAGCCATGAAAGCAGTGACAGAGCTAGAGAATAAGTTGAGGGTGGGCAAAAACACTAAGGCTCCATTTGGAATCTAGAAAGTATTAAGGGAAGAAAAAAATATTAAGGAAATAACTTCTTCATGAAAATATAAAAATTTTAGATATTTTTAAGTTTCTTAGTCCTTAGAGAGAAACAAATCAAATGAGCTTTAAATCTATTTTTATTTTTCCCTCAAAATTTTATTTCCTTACACTTTTCCTCCATATTTTCTCTCTATTTGTTTCCTTGTACTTTTCTGTTCCAAACAAAGCGTAAGGCTCTATTTGAAACCAAAATTAGTAGGGAAAGAAAATAGAGGCAAAATATATGGAAATAAAATTTTGAGGGAAAAATAGATTTAAATATACGAATTAATTCCATATGTTTATTCAGACTCATTTTATTTGTTTCTCTATTATGGTTAAAGGGATGATCTTTATATGGAATCCAAATCCTATAAGTTTGAACTTTTAAGAGAGTTGGTCATTTAACATGGTATCTGAGTTTGGTTTGACATCGCATCTCTGCAATATATTCTCCATTTTTTTTTTGTTAGTTCATAGAGAACTTTATTTAGTTTGTTTAGCTCTCCATGTACAGTGTGACGCCCCAAACTCGAGGGTTCGTTGACAATCACAACTCTGCTGAATACATGTAGCTATCAATGGAGTGTCCCAATGCCACAAAATGAGTGCTCTACCCGAGACTCAAACATAAGTAAAAATGGCCACGTCGGACCCATACATCTATACTCACCAAAATATAACCAACTATATTACAATAGGTTTAAGAGTTAACAACACTCCTATACAAACATGTATCAATTAGAATGTTTCATACATGTTCTACAAAAATATATAATCAAAGCCACATGTCGGCTTTCTTCTCAAAAGCGACCTCTAGTGAGCGTCGTCTTCCTAAATACTCCATGTACCCGGGAATGTGATCCCACGACGTGTACGGAAGAATGCCTGGGCAGCTGAATTTTCCACAAGAGCTTACTCCTCCTAAAATGCGCAGGTAATGGCACACCACAATCATCCACATTCCATTACACTGTTTGCACTTACACATGGAATGCTTTATATCATGCATGAGATGAAACCACTCATGACATACCCCGAGTCCCGACCGACTCCCTCACACATGTCATACCAAGTTTGAAAAATAGTCATTGGTGTTCCACCTAGTGACTCATTCATTGGACCAACCTCCAATACACATTTGAATCGTTGTCAAATTTCGTGTGTTTATTTATTTACGGGCTACATTCCAGGTCACACCGCAGGATCGACGCATTTTCGACATTTTTACCGGACTTTCATCACGAAGAGATCATGTCTAATCGTATGTGCATTTAGGACTTTCACCCTAGGGGGGATCTACCCCAACTTGCTCAGCCCAATACACGTTATTTTTATTATTATTTATTTCTTTGTTTCCAATTATGGACCGTGGTTCAACCTCGACGTCATTCCATTTCCTCGAGCCCATCACACCTTACATTCACCAAGAATGGTGAATTACATCACAATTCTCCTGCACCCGACTCAATGCGATGCTACATGCCTATGAATGCAATCATGTCAATTCATATATTCAACTCTCATGGTTCATACGCACTATATTTCATAATTCAAACAATCATGTTAACACATCAATTTAGCATGCATCAACAATCTCATTCTCCACACATCAAACATGTTATTCATATCAAGCAATAACATGCAAGCAATTTCACATGGACAATTTCAGTCCAAAATCAGTTCCAGACTATTTTAAACAGTCCCAAATCAAGCCGTGGACTGTCCAAGGACAGTCCCCTCATCAAGCATTCAGTCCCATTTCTTTGGGATTGAAATACACGACCGTTCTCGGCCTCACAACTCCCAAACCCATTTTCATGGCTTTTTAGACAAGAATAACCGAGTAGGAGAAAACCCCTACTTCTTGGAGTTTTTTGAAACTCCACAACTTCGGTCTGTATGCGAAGTCCTTGCAATGAGGATGAACTCTCCCTCTTGCTCCACCTAAAACCGCTGATCCGATTGCCGGGAAATCTAGAGAGAAGGTGGTGTCTCTCTCTCTAAAACTCTCTCTTTTTCCTTCCTTTTCCTTTTCTATTCCTTTCTCCCTCTCCTCTCCATCCCAATCGTTCTGTCCAAGTTGGGCCAAGTGGAGAGTACTTTGCCACTTGTCACCCTATCATTGAAGTTCATTTTGATTGTTTTATCCCTTTTATCCATCTACTTTGGATTTCATCCAATCCCATGGTGCCACATGTCTCCTATGGCCTCCACTTGAGCTCATTGCTCGAGGCATCTCGCACTCTGATGTGGCGATTAGAGCCACCATCGTGTGCCAAGTGTCCCCGCCACTCTATGCCTCGAAAAACTGGTAGCCTACTATCTCGGAATTCAACGTAAATTGGATAGCAGAGGCTAGATTTCGCGAGACGAATTCAACGACGAGGTCTGTTTCGTCATTCAAAATCTAGAAAAATTCCAAATCTTCAACCAAAATCATTGTTTTACCCTTTCTGAGGAAATTTGAATTTCCTTAGGTTTTACATACAGTATGAAACCTAAGAAAATATGTAAAATTTTGAGAAATTTTTATTGTATTTGATTTTTTTTTATATTTTTTAACAAGAGAAAATCATTTCCTTCCTATTTTTTATGTAACAAGAGAAATTTATGTAATATTTTTTAATTTAGAAAGTTCGATGTTTCGGCTTCTGGGTCCCTAGATGGTGACGCATTGCCTGTGATTAAACTTAGCAGATCAAAGGTAACGAAATGTTCCCTGTCCACAATTTCTGATGGCAGTGGACGAGGGATAATAGGAAGTCTGTAGTGAGTCGGGCTCCGTCTCACATCAGCGAGGTTCTTTAGAGTGAGAAGAACCACGTAATGGCGCTCCTGTTCGGAAATCTCCAAATTACCTCAGAATCTTCGAGGCTCGCTACCCAACCGTACTAACTTGCCTCTAGTTTTCCCGCAATCCACAATCGCCGCGCAAAGTCATACGCAGGTACATGCACATGTTTAAACTCAACCTGCCCCCTACACACTCCTGGGAAAGACTGCTACCGATTAACATCAAACGGGAGATCGGGAGAGCCCGGAGTCTCATCCCAAGGCCCCCTTACAAGTATTACACCCTTCGCCTCCATTTTAGGAGAATCGGGGAGTCCATTCACGAACTGCAATCGGGAATCCAGGATCGACATAGACATTCGGCCACCTTGCCTTATCATCAAAGAATAAGCGAAGCAAATCTCGACCAACAAGAGGTTGAGTTGGTATAAGAGGTTTAGAACACTACATCTAGTTAGAATCCGAATTACGTTGGGATGAACAAGGGCCGGCGGTGCCCTGGTGAAGTGCAAAAATTGTTTGACAAGGGCGGGCACCGGGAAGTGGAGCCCGGCCGCTACATGCTCTCGGGTGAAAAACACAGAGTTGTGTTCTCCACCCATAGTGGATTCATCCGGCTCCTCCATCAATTTAAGGTCGATGTTATCAGGGACATCGCAATAAGCCCTAAACTCCTCCAGCATCGTCGAGATGATGATGCCGCTTGCGTAAGGCGCCCCCGTAGGTCCCCGTCATCACCCGCCCGACTGTGGGAAGTCACCGACATCTCGCCATTCTACAAAGTGCAATAAAAATAATGGCGCTAGCCCTAAGAAGCGCTAGCCCTAAGTCATATACCAAGCTGGTAAGAAAGCAAAAATCGCCAAGCAATGAGGAAAGAAAAAAATGCCAAGAAAAATTATTTTATCATGTTTGGATGTCTAATGAAAAATGTCAAAGAAAATCAAATATACATACAATTATTTAGAAACTCAAGTATTTTAAAATTATTTAACCTATATAATGACAAATGAAAATAAATAAATGGGTTTGGAGTATTAACATACAGTACATTAGATTTTTTTAAATTTTTTTATTTTCCTTCATTTGTTCGTTCCTTCTATTTTTTTCTTGTGCATTTTCTCTTCAATTTTTCGAGGATCAAAGAGGTCAAATTAATATCCAAGGGGCCATAAATTACTTGCATGGTTAAATGAAAATTAATATTTACTTTGAATTTTAGTATTTTGACTCAAATGTTTATGCAAATAGATTTTTTCCAAATTTTGAGGGTCGAAAGAAAATTTTCCAAAATTTCAGGGGGCTTTTACCCCCATGAGCCCCACACAGATCCGCCAGTGCATGAAAGGGCAGCCACATTGCTTCGTAGCTGAGATGGCTTTTACTCACAGTGCAAGGTTCTATTTTTTTTAAAAATGACTATAGTTTGGGGTGGAGAGCCTCAGGCTATGATTTGATGGTTCAAACTGAAAATTTTGGTGAAAATGCGAGGCCCCGCCCATATAAATTAGTCGGCCCATTTCAAATATATTCATATAAATTCTTGGGAGCCAACCCCGTGTCATGACCGTAGCTGAAGCGGAGAGCCTTGGGCTATTGATTGGATTACACTGAAATTTTGATCAAACAGCATGGGTCTGAGCTCCATATAAATTAGCCTACTATTTCAAATATATTCGAATGAAGTCGTGAGACACTTTTAAAGGAAAGAATATCTATTATGCATGATGAGATATTTAAGAATATCGTATTGTAAATTAATAACCTCGTTCTTCAGCTCATAAATAATTGGAAAGAATGCAAAATACACAATTCATATTGAATTTCATAGAAAATATGTGTTTTTGGTATATTAGTATCTAGGTACTACCTCAATGTTTTAGGTACTACCATGAGCCAGTGCTAAGATAGTATTTACAATTTATTTAGGTTGTGTTCAGGAATGACAATTTCCTTCAAATCCGATATCCGATCCAAATGGAGGAACGTTTTAAACCCAATTAAATATTTAGATAATCGAGTTTATAGATTTTTTGATTTGGGGATGGGGACTGTCCAGTATAACCCTACCCGTCCCCGACCAATGCTCGATTAAATATATAATATATATATATATATATATATATATATATATATATATATATATATATATATATATATATATATATATATATATATATATATATATTAAAATTCCTAAAGATAAAACATACAGGATGTGAAAAATAATTTATTCATGAAATCACATCATAATAATTCTTATTATTATTATACGATAAATTATTTTTAATATTCATAAATTTCTAAAACAATTCATTTCACAAATTAGAATAGGGTATTTTGGTAGATTATGGGTCCCCGATCCTTCAATAGATGTTTGAATGGGGATAAAAAATCTAAATCCGATCGGGATGAGAATGTAGATAGAATAATAAATGGAAATGGAGATGGAGAATCTAAAATCCTACCCAAAATTAACGCATTGCCATCCCTAGTTATACCTAGGTATTGTCATACCCGAAACATAATTATTATCTATAAAACTATAGTGAACCATGTATTAAGGTACTGTCATACCTTAATAAACCTACAAAATACAAAAAAATAAAATATTGTTCTTTGTTTTTAAGCTTAAAAATAATTTAGAAAACACTTCCAAATAATGATGAGAGATTCTTTGAAAATGAATTATTTATGTAAATAATAAAATATTATGTTTATTCTGAAATATATAAATAATATAATAATAAATAAATAAAAAGATAAAACTAGCTATGGAGGCCCTAGCATAAAATATTTGAAATTTAGGCCCAAAGATTAAACATAGCCCAAGTAGAACAAAATAATATATACAGAACCCATTGTTAGTTCTATATATATTTTTAGACTAGCTTTTATTGATAAAGGTAAACTGCTTTATAAGCGTTCCATAACCATTTTATATATTGTGTTTTTTATTCGTTCCATTTTACTACTAAGAAATTCTTACATAAAATTTTTCTTTTTTCTTAAATATTTATTCATTGATTTTTGTACAATGTTTTTATTGTCATTTCACTCATATTTCTATACTTGGGCTTATCCTATTTAAATTACTATAAAATATTTCACTAAAATCCTTTTCTTGAATATACTTTACATTATTATTATTATAATTTACCAAATTTAAGTCTAGCAATTATCATTAAGATATTTTTGTTCTTAAATTTTCTATTTTGGTTTTTATTAATATTTATTCTTTTATTTTTAAATTTAATTGTATTATTGTCATTTGATCATAATCATCTTTTTCTCAGACATCTCACGATTTAATCCTTATGTTGTGTCTTGTTTTAGAATTTTCGTTATAAATTAAAAATGAAATTTTATTGTTAGATCAATTTAATATTAGCTAGATTTCTTTTATCAAAAGAGTTATTATACCTACCATATTGCTATACAACTAACACGTTTTTCTTTCTTTCAACTTTAATTTTTGCTTTTTACTATTTATTTACTAATTGTTTACTATTCATTTACTATTTACTTTTTACTATTCATTATCTGTCATTATTAATTTTAGAGAGGTTTTATATACACCCCTTAAATATCTCTTCACACCTTATTTACTACAAACCTCAAAATTATACTCTTTTCACCCCATTCTAATACTTTACTTTCTCAAACAGATTCTTTACAATCTCTTATATATAGTTAAATTTTATAAGTATTAAAATAATTTATATAATATACTTAAATTTTTTATAATTAATAAATAATTTATATAATATAATAAATTTTATAATTTATATAATATACTTAAACTAATTTTAGAAAATTTTAAAAAAAAATTTAAAATTAAATGAATTTTGATTAGAATCCAGAATGTTTTGCTATATCCAGATATTAAAATCCGAAAATTTACCCATGATCCGAAATTAACCTGAGAAAGTTTGCTTTACCTGAATGTAAATCAAAATGTTCAAATAATCCGATTTCAAAATTGAAAACTCTTTGCCACGCTCGAATTTCAAAATCCTAAGTAATTTACATTAATTTTTATTTAATTTAAATTAAATATAAATAAAATGATGTCAAGTATGAAAAATTAAATTACATCATTAAAAGTAATTAATTTAAAATAAGGCAGAGAGATGAAGAAGAAGCAAGAAAGAATAAAACAGTTTACGTAAGAATTATTTTCCTCATGTATTTTTAATGGGGTGTATAGAGAAATAAATAAAAAAAATAGAATTTCTTAATTTTATCCTAAAGATTCTAAGAAAGCTTATATTGGTCGCAATCATTGTTCTATTAAATTCTTCACAATCACATAATTCCTCTAAATGATATTTAATGTAATTTTTTGTTAAATTTATAATTGTTTTTGTGATTTCTGTTTTAAATTCTTCTATTTTTCATTTTCTTGCATTAAATCTATCATTCTTATGTTATAACAAACTTTTTCTGCATAACTTGTAAAACTTGAGAAAATTAAATTTTCCGAAAATGCAAATGGTGACTTCGAACAAAATCCCGAAATTTTCTGGGATCTCGGATGATGGAAACGACTTCACCGTTGAATCGCTCTCACGAAATCTGCTACCACGTCGACTTCGCGACCTCGAGACAACGAATTTACGCTTTTCAAGGCAATCTAAAGTAGTGCTGGACACTACGTATTAGAGTGGCTCAAGATGAGACACGTGTCGTTGCGGAGCAAGTCAAACAATGAGCTCAAGTATACTATAGGTGACATGTGGCATCATGTCATTAGAGGGAAATCCATGGTAAATGGATAAGGTGATAAAGGTAATCCAAGGAGCCACTTGAAATTGGACAAGTGGCAAGTGAGAGGACTTCTCACTTGACTCTTCTCCCAACCTAATGGGAGAGGGAGGGGAGAAAGGCAAACCGTATTTCTGAAAAGAGAGTTTTAGGGAGAGAGACTCCACCTCTCTCTAAATTTCCTACGATCGACCGGGTGATTTCAAGTGAGCAAGAGGAAGAGTCTATCCCCATGACAGCGGCTTCGTATGAGATCGACCGAGGAAGCTGAATAAAACTCCAAGAGGTAGGTCTTCTCCTAATTTGGTTACTTTCTACCCTAAGGGTTGTGTGGTGGTTGTTTTGCCTTAAGGGGAATGTTTGGTAGTATTTTGAACCATGAGAAGCTGCCACATTGGGGGTAAAACAACATACCTTAATTCTTTAGAACTCGATTGGGAAGGAAAGAAAGGGAATTTGGTAGTGAGTCCTTCAGGTAAATTGTAACCACATCAGTGAACTTGATGTTAGCTTTTGAATTTCTCAAATCGAACCTCTGTAACCCAAGTTATGATCAGTTTAGTCTGAACAGTCTAGTGGAAGGGCTGTCCGACCGGTTCGTCTGGGCCGTTCACCCCAAGCTGGGTCTCAAACACTGGTTCACCCCGACAGGTTCCCGATGGGTTCCGTCCCGTAGGGATCCTCGTACACCCTCCAACTTCGAAGGTCATAACTTTTCATACGAACTTGATTCGTGTTCTTGGACCTCCTATGGAAAGCCCATTGAGTCAACTTTCCATCCGACATCTGGAGAGCAAGGTGCTGGAGCCGGTCTAAATGGCCATCCTGCAAGTGCAAGGTAGGTGTCTCAAAGTGAGACAACTTAGTCATGTGTGACTCCAACCGAAGGTCATAACTTTCAATTCGAACCCGATTCGTACAGACTGGCAGAGCCCATTAATAATCTTTCCAGCCGACATTTGAGGACAGAGCCTGAGCCGTCGAAAATGGCTGTCCAGTAAGGTAGTCGCCTCGGGGTGAGACAGCTTAGTCATGTGTGACCTCCAACTTCGGAAGGTCATAACTTTCTCGTCCGAACTCCGATTCGGGTGTTCTTGAACTCTATGGAAATCCCATTGAGTCAACTGTCCAGCTGGATGCCTTTGGAGGGTAGTGGGTTTCTGAGCCAACCGCGCGGCAAGGTAGGCTGTCTCGGGTGAGACAACTTACTGGCGCTATGACCTCCAACTGGCGTCATAACTTTCGTCCGAACTCCGATCGGGGCGTTTCTTGGACTCTATGGAGCCCATTGAGTCAAATTCTAATTTAGACATCTCAGAGAGCACAGTTCCTCGGAGCTGGCAAGAAAGGGTGTCTGGGCAGGTAAGGTAGGCTGCCCGTGTAAGACTGCTTAGTCATGTGCGACCTCCAACTCGAGTCATCATAACTTTCGCTCTGACCCGATTCTATGTTCTTGAACTCTATGAAAAGCCCATTGATTCAAGATTACAGCCATGTTCCTGTGGAGGACATTGGCCAATCGGGCAGGTTAGTGCTAGCCAGTTAGGTTGTGTGTTATGGCTTGTGTGAATAACATGTAGTGAGAATAAGGACATGTTAATGTATGTTGTATGGATGTATTAACATGGTTGTGCCTGTTGAGAATTATATGTATTAATTATAATTATCCATGGTATGTTGAGAAAATTCGTTAATATGAAGTGCATGATTGAACTTGATATGTGGAATGTTGGATAACATGGGTTGAAATTTGTATGCACTTTAATATAAATGTCAAAATAATGCATTAATGAATATGCATGAGTATGTGTGCACATATAATATATACATTTGGCACAATAGCATTGCACGTGCACGAAAACATCGCATGACATATTAGGTGTTCGATGGAGTGTCATGGGTACACATTTTGCCAGTGGATCAACACCGCGTATGGAAGTTGATTAGTGGCTCAAGCAGCGGGACAAAAGTCCAAATGAGTCACACGGCTTTGAAAGAAATGAAAATAACATACGTGTCGGGCGTAGCAAGATGGGGCAGATCCTCTGTGGTGAAAGACCCAAATGTTATTCACTTGCTAGACATGAACCTTAATGTAAGTTCGCGTGAAATGTTGAACTGTGTGCGCGCCCAAGCGCCCGACGGTGAAAACCCGAAAAATCCGTGGCCCACAAATATATGTGAACACAAAAAGAAATTTGATCGAATCAAATGAACATTGGAGGTTTTCCCAATGGGTTACAAACTTTTAAAAACAAAAACTCTTGTTTTGGAAAATGTTTCATTGTGGAACAAAATGACAGTTGGTTTTTCACACTTGGCATAGGTAGGTGTGAGGGAGTCGGTGAGTGACTCGGGATATGGGCAATGGTGATTATTTTCATGCATTGACATTCATGTAGGTATCTTACTTGAATGTGTTTTTTTTTTTTACGATCATTGCATGTGCACTTAGGTGGGGAGTAATCCTTGTAGGAGATTATTACTACTGGGCTTTGCTCACCCCGTCGTGGGACCCCCCTTTCAGGTACACAAGAAGACGGCGCTCCCTCGAGGCCGTGAGTATGAAGAAGGCCGGGTTGTGGCCTTGAGAAACATTTTGTAAAATATATTAGAACAATGTAGTTTCATATATTTTGGTATGTAAAAGAGTTGTACATTAAGCTCTTGAATGAAAAAAATGACCCTTGAAATTTGGGGCCACATAACTTCTGTTATTATTCCCCATTAAACCAATATTAGCATCAAATTGTTTTAGGTCTTACACTTCAATATTATCTTCCGAAATTTTTGGATAATTTATTTTTATATTATTCCTAAAATAAAATAATATTATTTTCCTAATTTCCTTGAATTTTGTTATTTCTATTTCTTTAAATAAAAGAAATTTTAGCATTATTATTTTATCATTTATTCGTTTAATTTTATCTGAACCTAGGGCTCTGATACCATTAGATGTAAGCTCTATAAACTCAATAGAGGGTAATCAGCGGAACATCACAACTATATCAAAAATAGATGAAATTTATCAAACTAGAGAATACATATATGCAGATAAGAGTTTTAAATAATAAAAGTGACCTCAGTCTCCTCAGTTACCTGTTATATGCAACAATCCAGTGACCTTCGTATCTTACCGACAACAATTCCTTCTTCCCTAACACTCTCTTAGCTCCATGGTACTGGGATAAGTCAGAATCAAAGACACTCACTGTATAGATTGACACACAGAAAAAGTATATGAGGAAATTTTAGACTTTTATTTCATTGGAACACTCTCCTATCTTACATATAGGCTTCTCTAAGGAAAGCTTAAAACTCCATTACAAACTTTTTGATACAAAGAAAGATATGGGTTTTTTCTGATGATCCTCAAACTGAGAAATCTTCTACATTTATAGATGAGATATTTACTGTTATCAGATTCTTCCTTATCTTTATTAAAGACAAGTCATTTTGGTCTTGGTATCCAGCTGTTCTTCTTGTTTGCAAACTTTTTCTTCTTTCATGTTTGGTCCATACAGCTGTCCTTCTGTCATTCTTATCTGCCTCATTTTCTTCTCTTCTGTCTTGTCATTCTTAGCTTCTTCTTTTTCTTCTCTTCTATCTTGTCTTTTGATTTTTGAAAAAGGTGAGCATTCTTTCTTATCGGATCCCATCACATTTATTCCTCTCCTTGATTTTTCTTCCAGCTATCTCTGAGGGAGGTATCTTTAGAAAAATCGGTTACAATTATAGTGGTTGGCATTTATTGTCGACCACTTAGCTTTCATTTACATTTATAGTGGCAAACATGTCATGTCAGGCCACTTGGAAATCTGGGATTACATTTTCTTCCCAAGAGTTATCCAGCCTTCATTATCACTTTTTGTCTTTTTCATGAATTTTATGGCTTCATTTTTTGTCATCTGGTTGGTTGGCATAACAGCTGGTCCAGCTCATTGATTTTTTCTGTTATCATTTTTTGTCCTCTGGCTTTTCCATCGCCTAGGACTATCATTCAGTTATTTGTTGCACAGTGAACTGAGCAATTCTTTTTTCTTAGATATGTCATTCTGCCAACTATTGCTTTTATCCTTAATGCTCTTCTTGTCTTTGTCCATTGTCTGTTATAATACCCATGCTTTTTGGGTTTAACATCATTTGTTTTGAATCTTGATTCTTCACTACTATTTATTGTTATGGGATGATAGGCTTGAAGGCATCTCATTCAAGAGGACTTGACTCACTTGTAAAGAATTTTATGTAGACACTTTAATGACCTGTCATTTTGCATAATTGAGTTCTAAGAGTGTCATTAAGCATCTCTTCACAATTTGGGTTTAAATAGATTCAGTCAACAAAATCGAAATCCATGGCATCTTGAACAAATAAGGATCATTTCTTTTGTGATTATTATTCTTAAAATAGACTCTCAAGAGAGTTCCCGTAATACTCATCACCATTAGGATTGTCATAGATAAATCCAGAGAAAGTCAAATACTTTCTTTCCATGTCAAACAAGATGAAATGATTTAAGATTTGTGATAACATTATTTTCTGTTTTTTCCTCCGAAAAAGGATATCATCGAATTTTCCTTTAGAGAAGAGTTTGTCCTTTAAGGGACTACATTCCACTTGAGAGATTTTACCCTGCAAGACTGTTATTTTTCAAGCTTTTATCCTTTTCAAAGACATGCATCTCCGAATACCTTTTGAGATACTGCCTAGTGTAAGATGGCAGTCTCCTGTCTATACAGCCAAGAACTTGTTGCTGCTCAGTTTTTCGGCACTGTGCATATCCAGGCTTCCCACCTCTGAACATTTTAGTCTCCCAAGAGGTTATAACACATCCATCTCATTAATTATTTCCAATTTTTCAAAACATTTTCTATGAGATTCAGTAAATGATATTTTAGATCTTACATCGTCATTGATCTTTTTTGTGGTTACAGAATCTTTTCTTCACTGAAATGAGATATTATAATTTCTTTCTGAAATCATATTCATTCCTTCAGCTTTCATGTCGGGTGGCTGATATCTCAAAGATTCCTTCTCAATATGCTCAAGTGGGCTTATATCTCGCATTTCTTGATGTTATTCACATTTATTCAAAAAGTCAGTAAAGAAAATTAGTCGCGATCTTTTTTATATGTACACCTTAAAATGAGTAATAACTAAGAAGAGTTTGTCATCTAGATAACCTTCTAGCTTGTACTCATTTTCCTGTATTATTTGTTATAAATCCTACAACTTGAGTATTATCAGTTTCTATAATAAAGGGTTTAGGCAATAAAAATATCTCAAATTTATTAATCCATTTTATTATTGCAAGTAACTCTTTTTCATTAATGTCATAATTAATCTGATTGTTATTAAAGGTTCTACTTGTATATCTAAGATATTCTAAATCTGCTTTTTAAAATTGATGTCCAAAGATTTATCCGCTTAATTCTGTAATATTAAATTATCATTCTCATTAGGCAATCTTAATTTAGGTAAATTTGAACATATATCTTTAATCTTTGGGACTATCATGGTATGTGTGTTTCATTTCATCATGTTTGGTTTTTTCGTTAACAATTTTTGTAATTCTCGTCTTTCTTTTTAGCAATTTTTATGAAATCGAAGAATAATTTAAACATCCTAAAATTTATGTATCATTTCCTTAGTCTTTAATTCATTAGAGAAATCTTTTACTTTTTCAGCTATACAGACCACTCTTATACCTTTAGAATCTATTATCATTCCTAGAAATTATATTTCTTTTTCTTTACCAACTTTTTTTTTTCTGAAAGAACTATACCATGTTCTTTATAGAGTGTTAAGAAAATATTCAAATGTTTTTTATAATATTTCTCATTATCAGAGCAGATTAACATATTATCAATATATACTATTATAAAAGATGAATAATCAGAGAATATTTTATCCATTTTCATTTGGAAAACTTGAAGAGCATTTTTTAATCCAAAAGGCATTACCATCCATTCATAATGGCCTCGAGGTGTACTTAAAGCTGTAATAGGTATAGTATCATTATCCATTTTTATCTGCTAAAATCCTGATTTGCAATCAAATTTACTGTAATAGTTTTTTCCTCTGGCCAAATTTATTAATATTTCTTTATTTGGAATATAATATCCATCAAAGTTAGTATTTTTATAGGGAATGTAATCTCTTTCATTTTTGTCTTTCTAGAAAAATACATATGTCTTCACTATATATTTCTATTCCTTCTTTTGTGATCTTATATTTATCTAATATGTCTAGGAAACTATTTCCTAAGAGAATATCATAATGTCCATTTCTTTGCATTCTGTTATTTTTATAGCAGTCTACTAGAAAGGTTATTCCTTGTAATCTTATGGGTATTTCTACCTTTAAATTACATTCTAATGTTTGACCATCATAATTTTTATAGATATATGGACTTGTTATATTTCCTATCATTTCACACTTATTAGCCTAGATATGGTTACAACTAGTGTGACACCCCAAATCCGGGGGTCCCATTGACAACCCATCAACCTGAGGAATTCCTATCACGCCCCCATTCCCGATCCGACCCGATTGGCGGATCCGAACCGAGTCCGAGCACGAGACTATATACTGGGACTCATTGACCGTTTCTTCGAGTCGGAATCCTGTACTGTGGGTTATACAAACAATTTATGTAATAACAAAAATCATTTTCATATATAAAAGAACTACCACCCAGAGTGGTGTCCCTCAACATTTATATACATATACTGAGTCCCATTTACTTATACATGTACATTTTTTTTTCTAATACAAAAACATCGTAGAGATCGCTAAGTAAAGGCGGTGAGCACCTATCTCCCGAGCCGGGCCCGCTTCCGCTTTATGGGATGTCCCGTCCTCTATCCTGTCTTCTCGCTTCTGTATCTACATGGATTGAATAATCCGTGCTGTTTTACGCTTTAGTGGGAACATAAGCATTGACAACCACCAATGGTGACCATCTCAAGCTTATACAAATGCATATAACTTCAAGTATTACTTATCATCTTTACATTACTTATTGCATGTCACATGTTCCTCTGTCACATATCTCCTATCTATACTTTACCGTATTCTTTGTGCTTTGTCATCTTTTACTTATCTCTATCGCTCTTGCACTTATTCATTTCTATCATGTATTCATAGCATGTTCTATTCATTAGGTATGTCTACTTTTTATATTTTAGTCATATAACCTATGCTGTGCATGTCATATTCTTATACATATATTACTTTCATGCTTATATACTATATCATTTGATATGTTCTATTTTCATGTACTGTTATCATATACTGTCATCATGTACTAATTTCATATACTGTATTCATGTCATCATGTACTGTTTTCATATACTGTGATCATATACTGTTATCATGTACTGTCATATATTGTATTCATGTACTGTTTTCACATACTATTTTCCTGTTATACTTTTCAGATTACTTTCTCTTTCATGTACTGTACTTGTTCATATACTTTCTGTGTCATTTACACTTTGTTCTTGTTCTGTATACTGTCATACTATCATCGCATAAAGTGCTATATGCTTCCTTATCGTGTCATATATTCTCAACATTTCATTTGTTTTATGTTTCATGCCTGCATAAACCTTAGAAGTGGATAAAGGAAACCATGAGGGCCCTAAGGCGCTATATACTCACTGTATGAAACAGTGGTCCATGAGGGCCCGGAGGCGCCATGGATATATTATACCCGAAGGTATCATCACCGGCATTTGAGATGCTGACCTATTTCCATGAGGGCTCGAGGCATCAGGTGACCCTTTCTGGCCACTGCATCCAAACGGATCTATGTCATCGACCCAAACGGGCCTCGAGATTCAGATATGTATGTTGCGACTATTCTTCCTAATAGGCATGCCTATCTATCCTCTACTAGGTTCTAAGGCATAATCCATGTGGTATTTTTATGTTCAAGACATATCTCATATTTCCAATTCATTATTATCATTCAGAATCATATATGCGATATATATATATATATATACCCATCATTTATTCTTATCTTTGCATTTTTCATATCTCATCTCCCTTTACACATTTACATATAACTCCATCATATACTTATGTCATATTTCCTATACTGTCATATATACCCATGATTATATATGTTCCATACATATAATTTACACAGGAATATGCAATATATACTATTTATTACTTTAATCAGACTGCTCTCATATATGTCAAGCCATATTACTTGCCTTTACATTTCTTTCTTTACAATACATGTATATCATTTCATATATGTCTACTTTATATCGTATTGCTCATGCTTTACTGCTCATATTCCATTTCTTCACTTCAGACCATATCATATATTCATCTCCTCTATATTAGCATATAACATTTGCATATATCCTATCATCATGCATGCATTTACTCATTCTTATATTCATACATGCCTACTATTCGTACAAGTACTTCACATTCCTGTAATATCTTATATCTTGTTAACTTATATCTTCATGTACTTTATTATATTTATTCGATCTTATGACATATACCAATACATTTCTATACTTGTACGCTTTTACTTGTAATTTTTATCAGACCGGCCCTAACTCCCATAGGAGTTAGCAGAACTTATACCTATACGGGAGGCACTTATACACGACTTGTACTTCCTTTATCTCATCTTGTATACTTGTATCTATCTTATATTATGCATGATATACCATGATTATCATATCTTCTTACTGTTTTTCCTTATTTCTGGATCTAATATGAGTTCTCCTTTTATCATACTATGTATGGCTGTATTCTTGACTCAATGGGCTTTCCATAGAGTCTAAGAACACCCGAATCAGAGTTCGGACGAAGGAGTTATGACCTTCCGAAGTTGGAGGTCAAACGTACTCAAATCCTGAACTGGACGAGCTGACCTAACCTGAACGAGCTCAATCTATCACCCTGTCTGGACATCTAATATCCCCTAGAATATGGATGCACTTGACTCAATGGGCCTTCCATAGAGTCTCAAGAACACCCGAATCGGAGTTCGGAACTGAAGGAGCATATGACCTTCCGGTTGAGGTCATGCGATTCAACCTCGACGGGCTGACCTTGAACCACGAGCTGACTTTGACTTAATGCGAGCTTCCTGATATAACACCTCGTCTAACATCTAATATTATCCTTTGTGGCATATGATTATCTTGACCTAATGGGCTTTCCATAGAGTCCAAGAACACCCAAATCGGAGTTCTAACGAAGAGATATGACCTTCCTAAGTTGAGGTCATCCGTAGTCAACCCAGACATGATCTGAACCGACGACACCTGACCTGACGAGCTCAATATATCAACTCGGGTCTGACATCTAATATCCTCCCTAGGCATATGAATGTATTCTTGACTCCAATGGGCTTTCCATAGAGTCCAAGAACAATCTCAAATCGGAGTTCAAACGAAGGAGATATGACCTTCCGTTGGAAATCATGTAGGTCAACCTTACCATTGACTCGAATCGACACGAGCTGATTCCGACCTGACGAGCTAGATCTAACACCTCGGTCTGACATCTAATATTCTCCTCAGGCATATGATTGTATTCTTGACTCAATGGGCTTTCCATAGAGTTCAAGAACACCCAAATCGGAGTTCGAACGAAGGAGATATGACCTTCCGGCTTGAAACATGCAGAATAACTCACGCTGACACTAACCGGATGAAACTCGACTACTGGACGAGCTCGATCTAACACCTTTGTCTGACATATAATATTCTCCTCAGTCATATGATTGTATTCTTGACTCAATGGTCTTTCCATAGAGTCCAAGAACACCCAACCTGAGTCAACCAAGGAGATACGACTTTCTCGGCTTGGAGGTCATGGCGTGAGTCAAACCACGAGCCTACTCACAGGACGAGTCCTACCGACCTTCACAGACGAGGCAGTCTGCTGACCCCTGCTGCATGAGGTCTGCTGACCTCTCGCGTAGGCTGAGGTCTCGCGACCTCTCATTTGAGACACTTCTGCACCGAATTCTTACCCATTTGACTGCTCGCAGCAGTTACTCATAACTTGGTCTACGTAAGCCCGACTGAGAACTCTTCAAAAGCCTAACATCAAGTTCATTGATGTGGGCTACACTCTCAGAGGGATTCTAACAGCTTAAATTCCCTTTATTCATGACCTAAAACCTGCTCTAAGTTCCGGCTGTTGACCCGAACCGGTCGAACTGACCCCACCAGATGGAATGGACCGACTTCGGTAAAAGTGACTATAACTTAGTCTACAGAGGTCCAAATTGAGAGATTCAAATGCCTAACATCAAGTCTACTTACGTGGCTACAATTTACTAGAAGGACTTACTCAAATTCCCTTTATTTCTGACCCGAAACCCGTTCTAAGGTCCGGCTACTGCATGATCGTGGCTAGAATTTTCTCTGCTCAACTCAGAACTGCATTCCTATCCCAAAACACAAACTATAGGAGCCTTTAGAACTTTTCAACTCAACCCTACACCTAAAATGAGTTTAGGAGTTCCCAAACCCAAACCATGTACATGATAGAGGGCTCAAACCATGTATCTAAACATTCTAGACAAAACTAGACTTCCATACTCCCATATAGTTTTCATATAAATATTCCTGGGGCTCCTTACTTGAACCATATCTTATTACTCTTTTCTATACAAAATCATAGTTCCATACAAAAACTATACCAAATTCCATGCTCAATACATAGTTCCATACCTCGTGATTCTCTTTTCTTTTTCCTTCTTTCTTTCTTTTCTTTTCTCTTCTTCTTCTTTCTTCTTTCCTTTCTTTCTCTTCTCTCTTATCCGTTTTTAAGTTTCTTTCTCCCAAGACCAAAATGAGATATTTTCTTTTTGGTCTTATCCTTATTTGATCTTATCCCCTTTTTATTTCACTTTCCAGGGAGGAAACTTCCTCCCTCTTTCCTTCAAGCCACTTGTCTCTTCCACAATTTTTCTTCCTTATTTCATTTTAATATCTTTCTTTATTACTCTTCGTCCTTCATTCTCATTACTCTTGGATTTAACTTATGCATATTCCTACTTTGGCATATGAACTTATTAAATTATGACCCTTAGGTCATGAATTGGTAAATTATTAATTTACCCTTAACTGTTGTATTAATTCCAAGTTCTTGCTTATTTTATTTTTATCTTTATTTTATTCCGGATAATTACACTTTTACTTTTATTATACCCTAAACATGTCCGAAAACTGTTAGGGTATATTTCGGGGTGTTACAATTCCTGTGGATTTCGGGTGACCTGATATCACACTGTTGTGTCCCATTTATCGTAGATCCATTACTGAAAATCAAGTGTAGTTCTTATCAGCTCACCCAATAATAAACTCCAGATCATGAATAAATCATGTTAACTATCCAGCAGCTGAAATAGTGTTTTTCAATTCCCAATATATCCATCCTGTCCATATCCATAATATATAATATCTCCTTGTCGGTATCCATTCGAGACCCATTCATTCACATTTAAATCTAAATTATGAAAATAAAATGTAATTATTGTCCGCAAGAGTCAGATCCACGACAACTAACTTACATAATTACTTGCACGACTATTTATACTTAATAGTCAAAAAATTTAATTACAATTCTTTTACATAAAATACATTTTACAAAAGTATCGAGGCCACATGTCTCCTATAGAAACTCCTTGTACACGAAAGGGTCCACGTAGGGTGAAGCGATCTTTTAGCGAGGAAATATTCTGAGAATTTCACTCGCTAAATGCATGCGATGACACACCACACATTCAAGTAAAAACATTACGGTCCTACTCAGATGTCATGTCATGGATGAGAATTTATTTCACACTATCCCATCCGAGTCTAGTGACTCCTTTATGCATATGCAAAATGTGAAAGCGGTCATTAGTATTTCACTGACCCTTTATCAACGAAAGGCTTTTTTGTTTTTATAAATCAAATCGCTTTGGACAACACAGATAGCATTCATTAGCGCTTGGATAGTCTCCAACGCGTGGGCGGTTGATAAATGCTAAAGCACTCATAATAATACGCGTCCGTTCGTTTTAGTTAGATTTTATATTTAAATAAGTGCGTATAGCCCGATGTCGATTTCTAGATCTTACATGCATTGAAGGTGAAGCGAGTGGTTTTCGGAATCATTTTGGAGTTGAAAAGAAGAAGGAGAAGAAAACTGGCAGCAAAGTCGCAACATTCCAGCGTCGTGACGTCTTAATGTCGTGACGTCTCAACGTCGTGACATCGGTGTGAAGAAAAATCGTGAGCATCTCGGCGATAAAGTGTCTCGATTTACACCTCGAGTCGCATAAAAGCAAGATACCTAATTTGGAGGTATCGAAGAACATCGGTGAGCGCGAAAAATAGGGAAACAGACAACTGACTTGAATCATTGGAAAAGACAGTGTTCTTGTATTATTTCTTTTCTTATAAACCACGGATGATTTATAGAATGATGCGCATATTCAGTTCCAATATGTTCTAGATTTTTCTCTAGGGTTTTGTTGAACCCTATCACAATTGAATGGATTAAGGTTTAAATTTATATTATTCAGTTTATCTATGATTTGCATCGATCTGCTCTATATCTGTGGTTCATATACATGGTAATGCCTAGCCAACATTGACATGATCTGCTTGGGTATCAGGATGTCGAGATAAGGGCGAGGATTTGAATAGAAGCGCCCTCGGTTAAAATCGGTTAATAGAGATATCACGTTCGAGTGTGGCGGTCAGAGTTCCCGAACATTTAGGCGTTTTGGTGTGTTGGGTCGGGCGGAGATGCCCGACCCTCTTGAGAGATGGCACGGATACACCTCGAGAGAGGGTATCTTGTGAAGCCACGATCACCGAAGTCGTGAGTCAGCGATAGGCGAGGGCGGTAATTCCTCGGTAATAATCATGAGAGTGGCGGGGAGACCGTCACTAGTCTCCAGTAAGAGTAATTTCAGGGTTAATTTAGCTTTAGTTTTAATCCCTTATATTGGTTAGATAACCATTAGTTTAAGTTCGAATAATATTATAAGGGCGATTTGTTAATTATTATACTTCTCCTAGTGGATCGATATCCATACCTAGGTACATTATATTACTTAATCTAATAGTGCCACTTGCACACATTAAGGTACACATTTTACTCATCACGCTTTTTTGGCTTATCAAGTTTTTGTGCGGGTTCGCGCAGTGATGAAGTTTAGTGTTGATAATGCCAAAGAGTGCAATTAGATATTACTACGGAATTTTCTTTTTATTTTATTTTATTTTGCTTATCTGAAGTGCTTGTAATTTGGTCTTTGTGTTTGTATTGTGATTCTGATTAAGATTCACGGGTGAGTGTATGCGAAGACGGGGTCAATTGAACTATTTGTTTGATCTGAATCGGAAAAGAACCTTACAGTTTACGTAGAAAGCGAGAGAAGCACACCGAATCTGCGATCATGTAGAGCGATGAAAGGCGAATCTTGGCAGGAGCAAAGCAGTCGCGAGGGGGTCGTAATGGGAATAATGGTAGGAATCATGCTCCTGGAGCGTTTATCTGACCATATGATCCATTTATATTTATTTAGAAGAGTTTGCCTTACCACTGATGGTTCGGTCGGCCATTATTTGCCCGTTTCAAACGAACAACTTGGTGAAGGCGACGCTACGGATACTTTGAATGTGCATTCCGCGGATTGCTAAGTGAGAATATGAATATACCTAACTAACTTCATCGAAGTGACACGATCAAAGTATAATGGGGTGGCCAGGAAACATTTCGGTGAGATTGAATTCTGCTCTCACTAGGTAAGCTAAACATCGGTTAATAGTCGACCACCGATTCCATTACTTCATGGAATGACTTTGGTGCGAAGTTCACGACAAAGTTCTTCCCACCTCCGAAAATTGCACAACTAGTGCAAGAAATCAATACTTTTTAAACTGACTCGAGAGAACGAAGCATGAGATAGATTCCATGAACTGTAAGGAGGTGTCCACACCACGGGTTGACGGATGGATGCGAGTCCATTACTTTCCTGCATAAATGATGCGAGGGATGTAGGCCGAACGTTGATTGATGCCTTGGCGGGAGGGCATTAATGAAGAAAACTACGGACCAAGCATATGGGAAATCACGGAGAATATTTGCTACTAACACTGTCCATTAGCTAGGGATGAGACTACCGAAGTCAAAGTATGAGGGCCACAGGATAATGAGGTTCTCGGCAATCTGGTTATTCGTAGCCGGCGTAACTCACTCTCGCCCGACAAATCCCCAGTAAATACCGTTCGAGACCCGGCCATGGGAGTTATCACGGAGTGCAGCGGAGGGCTGACGCGATCTTGTAGATATCTCGGTCGGGACAGCAAGCGATGAGCATGCCGGTATGTGTCGAGGTTTAATTGATCCTGACGGCATGGTTGATATGGGCGGCAACTATCAGAATAAGAATCAAGGCCAAGGGTGACGTAATAATCAAAATAATCAGAGCAATCAGAGTTATGGATGGAGAAACAATCAAAACAACATGCCACCACCGGTGAGTGAACCGCCTCGAAAAAAAGTGGACTTAGAGCAGGCCGCGCCCCAGTGCTTACCCCTCATGCAGCCTTTATATGAATGAGACAAGCGAATATGCGGCCTGAGCCCTCAGGCTGAACAATCAGCGGGCGCAACTAAAAACTTAGAGTGCAAATGAGCGAATGGCTAATATACTAAGCGAGAGGCGGCAAAGGTTCCGCTGAGAGCAGAACTCAGTGAGCCGCGACGAGAAGGTAATGAACATGTAAAAACTGTCACCTTGAGAAGTGGTAGAGAATTAAGCAATGCAGGCGACCATAGTGTGAGGAGGTGGAATCGAGGAGGTAATCGAGACCGGTCGAGAATAAGCCAAGACAAGAGGGAGTAGCCCGAGAAAAAGTATGTGGGAGAAGAGCGGGGCTAAGGATTAAACCGGCCCTGCATTTGAACCCACTTGATTCAGTACCCTCAGCCTTTAAAGAAGAATAGCGGGCGAAAGCGGTTCGCGGGTTTATGGAAGTGTTAGCGCACATCATTACGTTTTTTGATGATGCGTTGGAAAAAATACTGATTATGTAGGTATGAAAATATCGCGCCGGACTTGAGCGGTGAATCTCGGCTGAAGAATGTAGTACCATCCTTGAGAGAGCGCCCGCAGCTAAATGACCAGGCGGTTTACTATCTCGTGTGCTCGAATTCCATCTTTGAGAGAGCCTTGTGTGACACGGGAGCTAGGCGTAATCGTACCTTTATCCATGTTGAGCCTTGATCGGGGTTAGGTGAAGCTCGCTGACTTCTGATCACGCTCCGGTTAAGCGAGGCAATTCGATAAAGAGTATCGAGGAGTGATAGAAGGCGTTACGTAAAGGTAGACAAGTTCATCTTCCCGGCGTGGATTTCATGCGTGTTGGATATATGGAAGAAGATAAGAAATACCCATAATATTGGGTAGACCGTTTCATGGCCCCAGTGGGGCGATGATTGATGTGCGGAGGGAGAATTGAAATTGGGGTGCGGGATGTGAGGTTAAGTTCCAATGTGTTTGAGGTTGTGGGGACACTCGAGAGAAGTGATACATACTTCGTAGTGAAACTATAGGAGGCTATAGTGTCTAGCCAAAGTGGTCTCATTAACCCTTTGGTAGAGTTGCACAGTACGAGAGTGATTGACGAATTAGGAGAAGAGGTAGAGAAATTATGTGAAATGGATGGACTTCTTGAACCTAATAGGAATACTATGAACCTCACAGGAAAATGCTGAAACGTTTGTGCGAGGTGTTGTTGTTAATGTGTTGTTGAATATGGTTTAAAAGCACCAAGATAGAGAAAAAAACCACTCTAGCCGTTTGAGGTATTCTTATCTTAGGAATGCTCACCACCAATGACCATTTAGGCGTCCTGACAACGAGGAAGAAGATAAGGTAGTAAGTACTCATGATCATAAGGATGGCAGATTTGTGGTCTAAAGTTCAGCCCTCTATGTGCATGCATCAGTGCCTTTAGAAGATGGTCATAAGCCTTGGTGGAAGCCTGAGGGAGGCGAATCCCGACCGGCCAGAGAAGTAGTCGCGAGGAAATCTTGAGAGTGGTTGGATGTGGGGTTATATCCCATTTATGATAGTGCATGGGTGAGTCGGTATAGGTAGTGCCCCAAAGGAGGCAGCCAGGTGATAAAGGCAGGAGAATAATACATTTGCTGCCTTCCCAAAGCAGTCACGAGGTTGGAGGATTTGCATTGACTCTTGCGGAAATTGAATAGGAGACCAGAAAGACCATTTCCATATCGTTTTACGGATCGGATGTTGGATAAGTGGTAGGGCATGAATACTCTTGTTTCTTGGATGGGTATTAGGGTGCAATCGAATCTTCTCTTACCAGAGGATCGAGCGACATTCACATGCCCATATGGTACATCTGCATTGAAGTGGATGCCGCCGGTATCTGTGCCTGAGCACATTCGGCGTTGTATGATGGCCATATTCTCAGATATGGTTGAAAAGACAATTGAGGTGTTCATGGATGACTTTTCAATATGGAGGAAATCCTTTGACAATTGTCTAGAAAACTTGAGATTGGTGCTAATTAGATGTGAAACAATCTGGGTATGGCAATTAGGAGAAGGGCCGTTTATGAGTACCAAAGCATAGTACTTGGGCCACTTAGTTCCATGAGAGGAATAGAGGTAAACCAAAGCAAAATCGAGCAATAGAGGAGCTACCTCCTCCGTCATCGATAAAGGGCATAAAGCTTTCTAGGACACGTAGGAGTTCTGATCGGTTAAAGCAAAGGATTTTCTCGTATTCTGGCAACTGTCCGGTTCTAACTGGTTCAAGGGACACCATTTGATTTTGATGAGCAGTGTATGCAAGCATTCTCAGTCCTGAAGGATAGATTGGTATCAGCCCTTATAGTAGTAACACCATATTGGGACCTCCCATTTGAACTAATGTGCGACGCCAGTGACTATGCGATCGGAGCAGTGTTGGGACAGAAAAGAGAAAGGATATTTCAAGTTATCTACTATGCTGGCAGTTTTGGGCGATGCCCGAATTTGAACTATGCCACCCTTTGAAAGAGCTTTTGGCCATTGTTTTACGCTGACAATTTAGGCTACGATTGGCGATAAGGTAACAATGCACGCGACCACCCTAAACCGTAAAGTACTGGCAATGACTAAAAGGACACGAAACCTAGATTAATAAATTGAGTCTTGATTAGTGCCCAAAGTGCTATTTTGCGAACCACATTTATTATAGGTTTTGAGTGCTTTTGTATACTAATCATTCTAATTAACAGGTTACACATAGAGTCCCTCTTATTCTTGATCGCATTTTGTATAAATTTTGCGGTTTTTGAGAAATTTATTCCATACCAGCATTGTTAGGTCAAATCAAACAAGGAAGAATTAGAGTCAAACTCAACATCATAGATCGAACTAAGAAGAAGAAGAGTGAAATGGAAGAAATGGCATGATGCGGGGTGTAGAATTTTGGGCTTGAGGAGCAATGGAGCAGTGGCCCAGCGGGCGAGGAGCAGTGAATTTCGCTATGGCATAGCGAAAATTTCGCAATCCTAGCGAGAATTTTAAGCTATCACTAAATTTTAATATGCTAGCGAAAATCAGCGTTCATAGCGAAAATTTTTTGCTTCATTTGTTTTTGTATTGAAGCGACTCCGTTTGGTTTTTCTCCTTTCTACCCTTGTAATAACTTATGTTTGGTTTGTTTTTTGTAATTTCCCTTGCTCTGCTGCTATATAAATACAAAGTCAAGCTTTGTAAAGCATCGAAATCCTTCAACTGTAATAAATTTTTGGGGGAAGCTTTGTTTCCCCTGTTTACACTCTTCTCTGTTCCCTTTTCTCTCATTTTCTTGGCACTTTGCAGGCCAAACACATGATGATGACAAATCAAGGGATGCTGCATTAAATCCCTTCCCTCTTTAGCAGAAGGCTTCTAGGTGTTGGATCCGGCTACCTAGGTTCCCTGCTCTTCACGGTACTCACCACAAGCTGGTGTTTTCATTTCTAACTCTAGGTTTTTATCCCTTCAATCTCCTTAAATGGCTATTATTTGTAAGTTTAGGTTCAAAGGGATGCTATATTGCTAGATCCACTCAGATCTAATAAGTTACCCTATGATCCATTGAAAGTGGGAGTTCGGGAGGACTCATTTTCATCACAACACCACTCACGGTGGCCAGAGAGACTACTTATCAAAAGGAAAATTATTAGGCCAGCTATGCTAAATGAAGAACCTGGCTTGGGAGATGACTATATGTCACCCTCCAATGCGAGGGAAAAGACCCCCTAGAACCTCAAACAGCTCTAGGATCTCAAGCCCAGTACCCTGATACTTCAAGGAGGCCTCTTTTATTTTTATTTTATTTAAAATTTCAGTTTGCCAACCACTACACCCCTGTTTTTATCACCACCTTAAAATCCAAACAAAATTCACCATTTTTGAATCACGCAAATCATTTTGTACGAGCAGTTTCTCTCCTCCTCTCCTTCCTTCTTCCTCTTCCTTTCCTCCTTCCAGTCCCCGTGTTCACCTCTAGACCACTATACCACAGCTTGACTACGCAAAGAGGAGTGAACTTAGGACAAACTTTGTTGATTCCGATCACCCTACGTGGCACGACCAAATGGCTGCCGATGGTGCCTATGCATTTGGACGAGTTGTGGAACACTTGTGATTCACTGGGCAAGTTTTGGTGAATTTCTTTTATATTTCATCATATTTTATTTTATTTTCTTTCATAAAAAAATAAAAAATAATAAATAAAAAATGCTAATAGCAGGATCAAGCCAGGTTGTTTTGTGTCGCCTGCTTTTTGGTCATGTGGAATCCATTCCCAGTGGATTAGAAACCTAGAAGGCAGGCTACTCAAAGTCAATCTCCCTCAAGAACCTGGATTGAACTTGAATTGAACCAAATGGAACACTTAGAGGGAGAGCAATACAACAAGACATGAGTGCACCCTCCTACATGGTTCCTCACGGTATGCCTTTTTGTCTCGGCCTCGACCACCACATTGATCTCCCGATTGGTGACAATTCCAAAGCCCGGTGGGTGATCTTTGTGGAAGAACAAAGAAATTCAATGCAAATTGAGCCAAAATCCATATTGTGGAGAATCCCACATAATAAATATTATATGGGTTTAAGTGAAATTAGGTCGGGGTGACATCCTGCGACAATCCATTGCAATTTCACGTCAAGGGAAGAAAATCCGGAGGATGAGTGCTTGGCCAAGCAATTTTAGGTGGCGGGCTGACCTACGACCTCGGGAGGAATTGAAAGTGGAATTAGTAGAAGCTCCTCTGGGGCTGCGGGGATGCCTACTGTTTAGTATGATATGTGGGCCATGGAAAGAAGAACAAATTCTTCCTTGTTGAGTGAGAAAGTAATGGAAAGACGACCGAGAAGAGCTGGCCAGCTACCCGAAGCCACCTAGCCCTGGCTGCCATCTGAGCCAGTGTATGTACCACACTTGTGACAAACTGACCTTTCTGGCCTTTGCTCGAGCTAAGTCGACCCATCATTTGTAGGCCATGCGAAACTTCGATAGATTAGTGGCCTTTGTACGCCTTTGCCACTACATAAAAAACAATAGCATTTGCTTTCACATCGCATGTACAGCGGTTGGTTTGCCAGATCTTGCAGGTTCGAGTTGAACACCAGAACTATACATCATTTCTAACTCCCTTTGTTTAATTTTTCTTGTCTTATTTATTTTATTGTATTTTATTTTGATTTCTATAATTTTCTCATAGATTTTATCTAATTTTAGTTAATTCTTGTTTTTAAGATTAATTTTTACTTTTACAATTTTTCTTAATTTTTCTTGTGTTAATTTTTGCAGTTTGTGTGCAAATTTGAAACTGAAATGAAGAAATTAACGAGGAGGAGCTTGACGGGAAATTTTTTAGCAACTATAGCGCAGAAATTTGCAAATCTATGAAATGAATTTTAATTTGAATAATGAATTGGTGAAATTTTAGCTAGCTCATGAAGTATTTATCTCATTGCAAAATCTGTAGCATCCTGTGGAACTTAATGACCACGATACTTGAGGTAAGTAAAAAAAAAAAAAAAAAAATAGTTTGTTTATCTTATATATATTTTTTTATATTTAAAAAAAAAAAAGTTTTACTTTTTTTATTTTTTATTTATATTTTATTTTAATTTTATTATATATATATATATATATATATATATATATATATATATATATATATATATATATATATATATATATATATATATATATATATATATATATATATAAGCAAAAATAAAATAAAAAAACATTCACCTCTATATATATATAAGCAAAGCGATTTTTTTTTTGAGAACAGCATTATATATATATATATATATATATATATATATATATATATATATATATATTATTTTATTTATTTTATTTTTTGATTTTTCAAAAAAGAAATTCAAAATTTTATTCTGAGCATGTGAAGAATTTTCATTAAAGAGTAGCATAAATGTATTCCTTAACAGCGAAAATTTTCGTTATCTTATCCACCGGTTTGATACTCAGTTTTGTTTTACATTTGTCTTTTTTTAAGTAAAACTTAGTTTAGGTGTTTTTGATAGTTGGAAAGCTTAGAGAGTGTAGAATCCAAATATGGCAGAGAGAACATTTTGAAAATATTATGAAGGTGTAATTTTAAAAAATGCTTGGTCACTTTCCTCTCTTTTCTTCTTCTTGTTTTGTTTGACTGACGAGTGAATAAGGTGTCGATGTAAAGCTTGCGAAGTCTCTATCAGCAATGATCACATCTCATCAAGGGTAACACTTCCTTCTCACAATTTTCCAATCAGAACCCACCGGACATGCCCAAAGATGTTTTGGTTGGGGGAGAGTTAGCGAAGGAAGTGGCTTTATATTATGTTTTTGTATTATTTATTAAGCGTTTGTAGTATTGAGTGGCTTGTTGGGTTCCCTTTCTATAAAGCTGTTATACTAAACAACTTACTTTTTCAAAGTCTAGACCCATTTTGCAATCAAAATTTTTTGTGGTTTTGACTTACCTGCAAGTTGGAAAATTTAAACTTTGTCCAATTCTATTGATGCTAGATTGGTTCCATATAGTTGGTGAATGAATTAGTTGAATTCTTATTGATTTCGACATTTTCTTACCTTTAGCTAACCACACAAGACTTTATTAGGTTTTGATAGTAAGTGAAAAGCTGTAAACCTCGCTTTACTTTGCATAACCTACCCTGGTTTCATTGACCGCCTTTAATAGGTTAGGACATGTGGAAAGAAGGCGATCATCTTGGAAAAAAAAAAAAGAAAAAGAAAAGGAAAGAATAAATGTTGCAATGCTTTGCCTTGAAACTTAGAGCATGGTCAGGTATATGGTAAAACCTTTAGCCGTGCCCTAAGCCTTCAGCGGTTGGGAGCCGGAGCTTAGTGCTCGCTACATGGGTGGATAGGTGGAGTTGAAGCGAGTTGTAGGTCTTGGAGTCACCGAGAAATCATTAAGTCAGGGGTGGGGCACGAAGAGTTTGTGGTGAAAGATCGCCCCTTGACTTGGTGCCTAAGCCTTAATTGGTTGGGTGAAGGATCGGCAGGATTAATCCATGAACCCAGGACCTCAGGCACTCGATGGATATAGAAACTTTCCTCAACGGTCGATAAATCAACATGACGAACCCTTTACAATCAATAACATATCTTTAGAAAATAATGCGAGCCCGAAGTGATAAAGTTTTTTCTTTTCTTCTTCTTTTTTTTTTTGGCTCACTTGAATTTTCATAAAAATTATTGAGTTTCCTCTGTTTGTTGGACTTTCCCCAATTTCAAACATAAAGAAAACATTTAAACACTTCTAATCTTTCAATCCTTAACTTCTCAACAGTTTTAGGACTCCTCGTCCTGACTCAATCAAACACAATATATACACATATACATTGTGCTTCAAATCATCAAAACATTCAAATTTCTTCAATTACATACACAGTTTTATAAAAAGGTTGACACAGTAGGACTTAAGTAAACAGCCTAAGTAGTTCATTTTCAAAATATATCCATATATGCACATATATACATGACAATTTATTCATCATAAGATATCTGAGTATTTGCTCTGATACGGTTCACATGTCGTCTCTCAGTGGCTGATAACGTCTTGAGAATACTCTGGGGTACTTTGTCTCGGTTCACGAAAGGTTCTTAAAACATATGGAAAGAATGAGCTAAAGGCCCGGTGAGTGTACATTTCATTAAAATAACATTTCGAAGTATATATCAAGTAGCCACATACTTATAATTAAATGGAAATTTACGCCTTAAACATTTATGCTTTAAACTTTCCTTTCTTTCTTTATAATAAATCTTATACAATTAAAATCATTTATGCCTTAAACTTTCTTTCTTTCTTTCTTTCTTTCTTTCTTTCTTTCTTTCTTTCGATGAACCGGGGAATAAACACATGAAACGATTTTAGAATGCTTGACGGTGAGGGACGGTCACATTCCGGTCATAACCACTCTGTGGAGAAAACTCACGCTTTGCGCAGGTTCAGTGTAACCTTTTATCGCATATGAGATATTCACTACGACGGCATATTTCCCTCCTCGATTAGTAACCTATAACTTTACCTCTAAATCATACAGCTTTAAGTACCTCGTAGATATCAGTCATATGATCATATAGGGTTAGGGTAACCATCAGTAAAACATTTATCAAATACATTTATAAATCCATTTAAATCCTTTACTTTATCGCGAAAACTCATATATATATATGCAAATATACATATGCATTCTTTACACATTTTAAACTTTCATAATACCTTAACATATGCATACATATATAATTTAGTATAAATATATATTGATGCAGAATAAGCTTATGTACATTAAATTTTCATTTACATCAAAACTTTTTCCCATTTTAAGGCAATATAAACATTTATTAGCTTTCATTTAACATCAAAATCGTTCACTTTAAAACTTCGGTTGCAAAACATCGTTTTTACACTCAGTTCACCAGCTCGATCCATCTTTCCGCTTCGGTAGATAATCCTTTTCACCTTTTCAAAGCAACCATACATTAACTTCCATTGAATCCACCTTTGTTCGTTTAAGCCAAATGAACGAGTATAACCTTAAAGCATTCATTTGGCCAACCTTTTTCCAGCAATACTCTATAGACTTTTTGACCCCAAAAATTATTCAAAAGGTCTTCAAAAAATTATGAAACTCTCAGATCACTCCTTTATGTATCAATGACATCTCTTTAAATTTTCAATTTAAAAATTCCTTCTCTAAGGCCCTCGACCATAACACAAGTTATTACATCTAAATGACCAATTTGGCGAGCGAATCTATAGCTCCACTTTGACAAATTTTATGGGCACTTTGGGATTACAATTTAGCCGAACTTCCCTTCAGATAATTTTTCCTTTGAAGTCTATTTTAACCATCAGCGAATCACTCAAATCGGATCGAAATGACAAGTTATGGTCAAATAAAATGTTAAACAGGAAAATGAGCATTTCCTGTCAGAACCGAACGATTAACACACACATGGCCCTACTTTGAGTAAATTTTTGGGCACTTTAGGGTTACGTTTGCACTTCCTTCAGATAACTTTTTCCTGAAGTCTATTTTGCCGAAATTTTGAATCACTCAAATCAGATCTGAAATGAGCAAGGAGTTATGGCAAAATAAAGCTGGTCAAAACAAAACGAGCATTTCCTATGCAATTTGCGCCCGAGGAAAATGACCTTGAATGTGGGCTTTTCTGTTTTTTTCCATATTTTCCATCCAATTCAACTCTATAGTCCATATACACTTCAAAACCATTTCATTTTCATCTTGACATCTTTCTACTCAATTCATCTTTCATTACATGTATCTTCAAAACTTTTCTGAATTATTTCCAAACAACTCAAATATGATAATTAGTTAGGGTTGTTCTAAACTAACTCAGTACTCTCAATTTACCCATGAATCCATTTAAGAGAGGATTCCATAACTATCATGTACCATATGGGTTTACCACCTATCTTTAAAGAAATCCAAGGGTAGGGATGCAATTCTATCAAAACCTAGCTTTGGAGATAAACTAGTAACCATCTAGTACCCAAAATTCCATGATCCATACTAAAGGTCATAGTTCCATGCCTTGTTTGGGCTTGTGGCTTCTCGCCTCTTCCTCTTCCTCTTCCTCTTCCTCTTCTTCTCTCTTTTCCTCTTCCTCTTCTTCAAGCCCGTATGGCTCTCTCTTGTTTGGGAGACAAAATGGAAGTTAATTTTTGTCTCCACTCTAATAATTTAACTTTATTTTATTTACCTTTGTCCTCCATTATTACAGTAATTGCCAATCAACTTATTTTATTGCATTTGGGCCATGAATCTCATTGGTCCATTTTAATGAGTCACAAACCCTAGCAGCCATTAAATGTTTTGATTGGCTCTCTCATGAAAATATCTCACATAGCGACTTTTATCTCAGTTTAAGCATATCTTTCCTTTTATCACAGATTAAATGTCAAAAATATTCTATATAGTCGTCTAAACTTCAAATTGACCATGAAATATTCTAATTAAATCCTTCATTAGTTCGAGACTACGAAATCTTAAATCAAATTTAAAATCATTAAAATGTAATGGGACAATGAGGCGTATTATTATTTGAATTACATTCAGATTTGCTGAAAGCTATCAAAGCGGACTCCGTTTCACTCCGTTTCAATGCAGATTGGCTATGATTTGTCCAGGACGTTTCGTATTTATTGATTTAAGAAAAATTTGTTGTGAGGCTCCAATTTCGATCTAGAATCACTATTCACTTAATATCCAATTCTCTTCTAAATATCAGTTCAAAGTCATAGCTAAAAATTTCTTAAAATTCCTTTGCAAACCCCTCATCTAGGATACTAAGAAAAATCACTATTCCTTAGGGTGCAGGTTACAATTTAATTTTCACTTTATGCCCCGAATGACGTGCGGGCGATTCTAAATTCCTAATCTACCCTCATTGTCTATCATTGGACCTCTAATCGATTCAAAAAACTACTATTATAACGTTGATCGGGTTGGGGGTTTTACATTGGGTCATCGGTAGATCCAGTTACATGGACTTTGGTGAGGTCGATTCTCGACATTACACCCTCTGACACAAAAGAGTTGTGGAATAAAAGTGGGTCCTAATCCCCATTTAGGTTGGTTAGCATGCTAGGTTTTGGTAGTAGCTAGGTTGGGGGAGAGTGCGGGTTTAGCGGTTTATTGTTGAGGCGTCGAATAAACACTTAGATTTTTGGTGGAAGTTTACGGTTGATTCACGAAGGAGGCTGTGCAATACTTTTCGATTTTGTATGGCATTCGTTCCATGATAGTTATTGGACACGGCTTTAATGATTCTTACTTAGGGTTAGGCATTACTCATTCACAACCTTTTTGAAATATAATTTTTGTGAACATTATTTTGTTATCGTAGTATATTCTTTCTTTCTTTCTTTCTTTCATTGCTAAGGGACTAGCGGTAGCGGAGTTGAGGGTGTGATTGACTGCCAAAAAGTGCTATTTGAACCATATTTATTATAGGTTTAAGTGCTTTTGTATATATCATTCTAATTAACCCGATTACATCGAGTCCCTACTATTCTCTTTTGATCGCGCATTTTGTGGCAAATTTGCGATTTTGAGAGCTATTCATGCCAACATTGTTGAGTCAATCCAAACATGAAGAGGTGAGTCAAACTCGACATCATAGATCGGAGACTAAGAAGAAGAAGAGCGAGAAAATGGAAGAAATAGCATGATGTAAGTGCGGTAGACGGGGCTTGATGGAGCGATAGCGCGGGAAGCGAGGCAGTGAATTTCGCTATGGCATGGCGAAATTTTATAATCTAGCGAAATTTTAGCTATGCACAAATTTTCAAGCTAAGGTAATGAAATTTCGCTAGCTTAGCGAGAAAATTTATTATGCTAAGCGAAATTTATTTATGCTAGCGAAAATCAGCATTCATAGCGAATTTTTACTTCTGTTTTTTGTGTTCAAACGACTCCGTTTTGGTTTTTCTCCTTTCTACCCTTGTAATAACTTATGTTTTGGTTTGTTTTTGTAATTTCCCTTGCTCTGCACACTATATAAGCTAGAGTCAAGCTTTGTAAACATCAATCACTTCACTGTAATAAATTTTGGGGGGAAGCTTTCAGCTCCCCCGTTTATGCTCTTCTCTGTTCCCTTTTTTCTCATTTTCTTGGCACTTTACGGGCATTAAACGATGACAAATCAAGGATGCTTTCGCTAAATCCTTCCTCTTTGAGACGAGAAAGGCTTACGGGTGTTGAATCTGAAGATTTGGAGGTTCCCTGTTCTTCAGTACTCATTGGCGATTTGTGTTCATTTAACTTTAGGTTTTTATCCCTTGAATCTCCTTAAATAGCTATTATTTGATAAGCTTTTGGGGTTAGTGGATGCTTATTGCTAGATCGCGAGATTCATTAGTTACCACTATGATCCGTTGAAAGGGAGTTCGGGAGCTCATTTTCTTGTCATTGACCATGAAACAGCGATGAGTACCATTTATCAAAGGAAAAATTATTAAGGGTCGGTTTTACGGTTAAATGAAGGAACGGTTTGGGAGATGACTTCATATGTGCCTCCACGATGTGAGAAAAGACACTGGAGGAACCTCGGTTGCCACTAGGATCCTAAGCAGGTACCACGATACTTCGAGAGGCCTCTTTTATTTTATTTTGTTACAAATTTCGGTTTACTGACCAACACACCCTTGTTTTATCACCACCTTAAAATCAAACAAAATTTCACCATTTTTGAATCCTTGCCAAATCATTTGTACGAAAACTCATCACGTGTTAGGCCACACGAACCCTTTATCTGTGACAGCTTGACTACGACAATAGGAGAACAGGATATAAATTTTGTTGATTCTACGGGTCATTCTCTTGTAGCGCAGATCAATAAGCCCATTTGTTCTGAGGTGACTTTGAGAGATAAAAGACAAGAATAGAGCTGGTTGAGACCATCTTTTCAAGGTTAGAAAGTAGAGATGAGGTGCGATTAATGATAATTTCGGATGACGACTCTTAGATTGAAGACACAAAGCGATTCCATGGTTTCTTGACTATGTGGAATTACTTAGTGGCCAAAGTAATCCCACTATAGTTTAGCTATCAATAGAGGAAAATGTTCTTTGCACAATTGAAGCCTCTGCGGGAAGAACCTATTTATCTGAGGCATTGTGAATCAGTGATAGGCGATATGTGCGAGAAGATGAAATGGGCAGTATTCTAAATCACTACCACACTTTACCATGTGGGGGGCATTTAGGAGAGCGAAGGACGGGGGCAAGGTACTTCAATCGAGTTACTAGCCTAGCTTGTTCCAGGATGCTCACCGGTTTGTAGGCTGCACAGCCAGTAAATGCGAAGAATGGGAGCATTTCAGGGCGAACCACCCATGCACACAATTCTAGAGGTTAAGCTATTTGATGAGTGGGGGATGGATGTTATGGGTCCATTTCCCCCCTTATTCAGTAACTTGTATATCCTCCTTGCAGTGGATTACGTCTCTAAATGGGTAGAAGCAATCTTAGGCACGCTAATAACGCGATTAATGGTAGCGAGTTCGCCATGACACATATTTACCGTTCGGCACTCCGCGAGCATTGATCACAGATGGAGGTACTCATTTCAGTAATAAGTTGGTTGATAAGGTCTTGAAAAAATATGGTGTGCGGCATCGCATCACTCATACCACCACGAGGCAAATGGGCAAGCGGATGTGTGGCGAGAGATAAAGTTCATTGGAGAAAGCGATTAATGGCTTCGAGAAGGGCGGAGTCGAAGGTGATTGAGGATGCACTGCGGGCATACGGAATGACATTTAAAAACCCCATTGGGTATGTCGCATGTGGAGCTAGTTTGCAGGAAAGCATGCCAGCTCTTGGTGGGTGGGGCATAGAGCACTAGACGGCTCGGATCTTGAACATGGACAGTAAAGTGGCCGGAGAGAAGAGGATGCTACAGCTTGATGAGATTGGATGGTCCCGCAATGAGGCGTACGAGAATGCTCACATATATAAGGAAAGCAAGCGCATATGAGCATATCGCAAGGAAAGAGTTAGGCCCAGGTCGGCCAGTCGTGGTCCTCTTGTTCAGTTGACTCGAAACTTTCGGAAATTAGTCACGGTGTCGGGATACATTCACTATGACCCAGGGTTTTCCACATGGAGGAGTGGAAATTATGCACCCAGAGAAAGGAACTTTCAAAGTTAACACACAACGGTTGAAGCCATGTGAGGCGAGTTCCATGCGAATAAAGCGGACAAATTATTCGCACCAGGAAGTAGTCTTAGTAGGGAGTTCGGTAGTCCTGGAACTCTGGGATCATCGAGATGCGAATTGGTCGAGCTAGCGGCGTTAAACCAGCTACTTGGGAGAAGCTGACCCGAGTTTTTTTTTTGATATCTTCTTTTCGTAGTGTAGTTTTAGTGTGTTTAGTTTGGCATGTTTTGTTTCTTCATGTAATCGGGATTTTCTTTTAGGCTGTTTGTTGTCGAGGGACGAGAAGCGATGGAAGAGAGGAGATGGCTCGAAGAGCTTCGTTCGAGTCTGAAAGGGTTGAACTTCATTCAGGGGGTTTTTCTCATACTTAGAAAATTTTACAAAATTTTTTGTTTTGACCCTCTCTGTCACGTCGCGACTTGGCTCTCAACGTCGCGACGTGACCCCATGTTGCGACGTTGAACGAATCCAGAAAAATCAAGCCTCTGTCACATTGCAACGTTGGATCTCAGCGTCATAGCGTTGTGAATCGTGCGACATTAACGCCCTGTTTTGGACCCCTGCGTAGCGTGGCGTTGACGGCGTAGAGCGTAATTTAGTAATACTCACGGAGCGTCGGCGGCGTTGAATGTGCGGCGTTGGCTTTGAGGATCTGGCTTAGCGTCGCGTGGTGGCTCATTTATCTGTGTATCATTCTCAGACGTCTGAGAAGTTGGTCGGCGTCGCGGCGTTACCCGATTTTTAATGGAACCCCAGCCTCCGTTAACTTCTCTCACCTTGAGCCTAGGTTTTAGCCCTCAAGCACCTCCGTTTCTTTTGCAGAGCCCAGCACACCCATCTACGCCTGTCGGAGTGGCCTTCAACGGCACGGAGTAGGGTGTCAATGAGTGTCACACTTCATGACTAGGACTCTTCAACCTTTTCTTTCGAGCGACACATGCGTTTTATATTTCTGTGCACAATTTACGTAATAACAAAAATTCTTTGTATACATTATACATACTACCATAGTGGCATTATTATATTATACACATATACTAGAGTCCCTTTACTTGTCTTATACAATTTCCTTTATTACAAAACTATACATACCAAGTCCCAGAATTAAATAAATCTGAGTGAGCTTTTTATCTACGAGAAGTAACTTTGTCTTCTTGATGTGGGATGTCTGTCTCACATCCTTGTTTTCTTCTTCTATACCTACGGATAAAAACCAGTATTTAGCTTTCGCTTAGTGAAAACTCTCTCATGGACGACCCAATAGCATTGATCGTCGCAAAACGTCGAATACACCTTCATACTCATACAAATCATATGTTATGGCTTCTAAAACTATCATCATTATCTAATGCCTTTCATGTGGTTCAAAACATGTGCATATATCATATCATTCCTTATCTGCATCACATATATTTTCTTATTTCTTGTCATTTGCTTATATAAGTATATGATCTATTTCATATTATTTCTTGTATCGCATATTCTTTACAGAAGTTTCCTATACTTTTATGTTCATTTCCTTTCATGTTCATATCTTTGTGCATGTATCATATACTCATATCTGTGTCTTTCATATAACCTATCTTATCTACATCTATACTTTATCCATTCTTATACTTTTCATATGCGGTACTTTTGTATGCTGTCATCTTTCACTATTTCTAGTTTTTATGCATAAATCTATGACTTATTACATTCTATTTACTATTACATATATCATTTCTTATCCTATACCTATATCATATCTCTTTTCATGTAGTGGCTACACGCCCATTCTATACTATTCATTTCTTACATATTGTTTTATCGTATATTTTCTTATACAATCTTGTATTATCATATACTTTGCATTGCGTTTTCCTCACATTGCGGGTGGCAATTCCACGACATATTCGAGAGGAACCTCGTTACATTTGTCATTGATAGCAATGTGATTTGCATTCGCGATCTGATTACTTTGACTATAAATTAACATTCCGCGATAGATTTGAGGAGGAATCTCGTAGTGTTTGTCGTTGGGAAGCGATGTGATTTCACATTGCGGTATGATTCACTTTAGTATATAATTAGCATTCAGCGGATTCAGAGGAATCTCGTCATTTGTGTTCATAGCAATGTGATTTACGCGTTAACAGTATGATTCACTTTGACTATAGAATTAACATTCGATAGTCGGGAGAGGAATCACCGTCATCATTTGTCAAAATTGAGCTCAAATGTAGATTTAAGCACGTTTATGATATGATTCACTTTTGACTATAGAATTAACATTCATGATAAGATTTGAGGAATCTACGTCATGTTTGTCATTCGGAAGCAATGTGATTTCATGTAGCATGGTATCATATACTTTCATTTCATCTTATCATCATATTTTACTTCCTATGTGTTTCCATCTTGTACTTTTCATATACTATACTTTTCTATGATTTTCATATCTTGTGCTTTCATATCTTTGTACTTTTCATATCTTTGTATTTCATGTGCGCTTTATATACTTTGTCAGCCATGCATTTAGTGTCATTGATACTTTATTTCTTGTGCTTGTATGCTTGTCATATACTTTTCTCTTTCATATCTTATTGCGTTCCTTATACTTTTCAATATCTTGTACTTTGTACTTTCCATATCTTGTCATTTGTCATATCATGTCAAATACCATCTTTCATTTGTATTCTTTGTGGTGTATACTATCATCGCATACTTGATCTTTATCTTCTCATATTGTAACTTCATATAAAACATTTCCATGTTTCTTTCTTTTATAATGCATGTATCATCATTTTTCATATATGTCTTATTCTATATCATTTAGTTCATGTTTTAGCTATTCATATTCCATTTATTCACTCTTTATCATTCATATCATGTTCTCATATATTAATCTCATATATTAGCATAACATTTGCATATAACTACTCCGGGATCATATCTCTGTCATCTGCCATAACATTTATATCTTGACCTTATATCTTTATGTACTCTATCAGGACTATCCTTATCTTTGCATTTTCATATATCTTTTAACCGATTTCTTGTATTCGAATTCTTTACCATACATGTAACTATTTTCTATCATTTGTGCATTTCTAGCATGTTGTCTAATCGTATACTTCTAATTTCATGTATTTCTATCATATATTCATTTCATATATTCATATTCATATTCATCCTATTCATATCATTTATTCATTATTCGACTAAGTATTTTATAACTATGATCTGCCTAACGGTTTTATAACATGTTTAGGGGTATAATAAAAATAACTTGATATATTTTTAGAATAAAATAAAAGATAAAAACAAAAGTAGGAATATGCATAAGTTAAATTACAAATAATAAAGATTGCCGACTATTGTAAAACTAACATAAATTGATTTGCAAATATTAGAAGAGTTGGAGAATAAAGTGAAATAAGAAAAGGGGATAAGATCAAATAAGGATAAGACGAAAAATGTCTATTTTGGTCTCTTGGAGAAAGGAGAAACAAACAGGATAAGAGAAAGAGAGAAGAAAGGAAGAAGAAGAAGAAAGAATAAGAAGATCACATGTATGGATATCTTGGGATTGTATGGAACTATGAGTATTTGTAGGATTTTATATAGCAAATTATGGAACTTGTTAAGTTACGTATGGAAGAAATAATAGATTTTAGTACAACTAGTATGAAACTATGTGTGTATGGAAGTCTAGTTTTGGTCTAGAAAGTTTAGATACGGTTTGGAAACCTTTCTTTTGAGTATGGTTTGGGTTTAGGAGCTCTCAAAGCTCATTTCGTGTAGGGTTAGCATTGAGAGAGCTCTAAAACTCTTGTCACTGTGTTTTGAAAGTGCAGTTGCAAGTTGAAACGAGAAAATTCCTATTTTTGATCATATGCGAGTAGCTGGACATGAATGGTTTCGGGTCGAAATAAGGGAATTTGGTAGTGAGTCCTTCTGGTAACTTGTAGCCACGTAATGAACTTGATGTTAGGCTTAATTTCTCGATTGGACCATCACATGAATAAATTCAGTGCTTTGCTCGAGTCGGCCAAGCCCAGATCTGGTGGTCCAGTTCATCGATTCGGGTCATGGACCTTAGAAACGAGTTTTGGTGTAATAAAGAGAATTTGAGTAAGTCGCTTATGAAATTATAGCGCCATTGAACGATGTTTGGGCTTTTCAATTTCTAATTCGGACACCCCAGTAGACGAGATTATGAGTAACACGAAACGGTCAAATGGGCGAGAGGTCGGCCATAGGAGTCGTCCAGCGAGAGTCCCGGACCTCGTGCGCGAAGGTCGTGATTTACATTTAGCCTGGTCGGCGGCCTCATGCGACGGTCGACGGACCTCATGCGGCGAAGGTCAGCGGAGACCTCATCTGGCGAGTCGTGGGGTCGTACGGACCTGCGTGCAGCGGTCGGCGGGGACCTCATGCGACAAAGGTCAGCGGACCTCATGCAACGGTCGGCGGACCTCATCTGTAGAAGGTCGACATACGTCTGTAGAGCTCGGCTCGTCCGTTCGGTCGACTCGTCGGGATTTGACTACGTATGACCTCGACTTGGAAGGTCATAACTTCTTTGTCAGAACTTCAAGTTTGGATGTTCTTGGACTCTATGGAAAACCCATTAGTCGAGAATCCATTCATATGCACGAGGAAGATAGGAGTAATGTCGAGACCAGGTGTCGAGCAGGCTCACAAGGTCGGAGTTGGCTCGTGGTTTGGTCAAAGCTCGTCTAGGTTGACTACGTATGACCTCGACCGGAAGGTCAGCGCTCCTTACGTCAGGAACTCAGGTCGGGTGTTCTTGGACTGTGGAAGCTTGGCGTTGGTCGAATCAGTCTATGCCTGAGGAAGATGAATGCTGTCAGACCGGTGTTAGACAAGAGCTCACCGAGGTCAGGTCAGCTCGTCGATTAGGTTGACTCACATGACCTCGACCGGAGGTCATAACTCCTTACGTCCGAACTCAGTTTAGGGTGTTCTTGGACTATCAAACAATTCGACGAGGAATTCATCCATCAGACGACTTGATAAAGTGGAACTCATAGTCCGGAAAACATGAAAAACAGTAGGCACTACAGGTAACCATAGTTATTCATATTATAGGCAGCCTATTATAAGATTCATAAATAATATAAGCATACATAGTAAACATAGTTTATTTATGCATATAATGAGATATGAAAAATGTAAAGATATGAATAACTGATTGTATATATATCACATATGATTACCGAATGACAATAATTATTCGTAAATATGAGATATATATTGAACATAAAATACATATTGATTGTACCTTAGAACACAGTAGAGGATAGATGGGCATGCCTATTAGGGAAAAACAAGTATGCATCATGCAAGTTCAGATATCGGAGGCGGATTTGGGTCGATGACATAGGTCCGTTTGGATCACGGTGGCCGAAAGGGTCACCCGCAGCGCCTCCAGGCCCTCATGGATAGTCCGCGTCTGCGTGCGATGATGATACCGCCGGTATAATATATCCACGGTAGCCGGGCCCTCATGGACCACTGTTGTCGCACGGTGAGTCTGAGCGCCTTCGGGGCCCTCATGGATCCTTTGTTTTGTCTGATGAGTGTAACGCCTTCGGGCCTGCCATTTCTTATATCCACTTTAAGGTTTATGCGAGACATGACACATGAGTGACAAGTATATCTGAAATGTAGAATACATGACATGATATGAAGCATAACCTTTGCTATGCGATGATAGTATCTGATTACAAGAACAGAAGTAAAAATCTGAGGATAGCATGAAAAGTATGGAAGATGATAAAAATGGCCGGATTTATGAAAGTATATTTATATGAGAAATGATAAGAATGCTGTAATGTTATATGTGTTATATGCTTTTGTACGAGGAAGTGGGGTGACCACATTTGGAGGGCAACTTCAGTGTAGGTCTGAGAGAAGAGGAAATCGGAGACGGGGGACAATCCACATCGGCGGAGTCAAAGACCACACATCGATAGGTGCTCTTGGAGACCTTTAGGTCTCTTTTGTATATAAATTTTGTAAACGATGTAAATATTGTAAATGTTGAACATTTCATATATGGAGCTTGTATATATATTTTGTAATCATTTCTGAGAATGTAATACAAGTTAATTTTTTAACATTATATGAATGAACTAGCTTAAAGTTTATACTTGGAAAGGAAAAAAAAAAATGACCCCTCGTGACACCACATCTTAGAGTTGGGCGTCACGTATTACTATTCATAGTACATTCTTTATATTCATATTCTTCGTATTCCTATTCACTAATATCTCACGTATTCATTTACGTATTTACTATTCATTCACTATTCATATACGTATTCATTTACGTATTCAGGTGAAAATCCATACCTCGTAGAGTTTGACGAAACTCCAAGATTTTGGTACCCACGCGTAGCTCGCGATACGTTGATCAACTTTGTCTCTTGCTCAGGCCAGTGTAGTAAAAAGCGTAGATCAGAAAAATCGAACTGTAGGATTTTAAATTTTAATTGGAAATCTCGGCGAAATCGAGTGCAACGTGGCCGCAATGAGTAGATGAACTTTAGTTCTTGGCGACAATTAGATAGTCGAAACTCCATATATCGAAGAGAGAAGCGAGAGAGAAAAAAAATAAAAAAATAAAAATCTTTCCCCCTCCGTTTTTCGCTCTCACTACATCATAGTCGAGTCGATTTTTAGATTTTATTTTTATTTTTATTTATTTTTGTTATTTTTTAAAGTGGGACCCACATGTCCTTTTCTTTCACTTCTTAGTGCATTTTGGCTCAAGCAAATTATTTTGTCTGAGTTTCAATTTCATTTTATCCTAATTGAATATTCTTTAAATATTGCTATTTTAGAGATTTTCTAAAATCCAGTTTTTCGGGAGTTCCTCTACATGATCGCACAGAAATTCATAAAATATTGAAACGTCTGAATTCAACAAAACTTTTTTGAGTCACTAGATTTGTGACGGATCGATGTATGATCCATTTCATCATCAGGCTATCTATAAATTTTCGAATTTTGAATGACAAAGTATCATTTTGCCCTTTTCATAAAAATGTCATATTTTTGACGAATACAATTTTAACTTATTTTATACTAAACATGGTATAAAGCGGGAATATTTTGGGGTGTTGCAGACCAACCCTAATTACGCCCGCAAGCCACCAGCGGCCAGATCTCTGCGTCCACCCGATCTCGGTGTCGACTTGATTTGAGCCTACGCCCGATTTATGTGCGGGCAGTGGAGCTCAGAAACGATCCCCAGAAATGGCCAGGTTGTTGCTCTTAGGAATACTCGTGGGTTTCGAGGCACCTTAGGAGTGTTTAGGGGTATTGGCAATCTTAGGGTAGCGTCCCAGCTATCTCCACGGTGCTGCCGGTGTTCGACAAATTGCAGTGAGCTTTGGGTGGCTTGAGTGAGCTAATTGTTCCCTGGCTGCTGCTTTGTTTGTTAGGGGGTCTAGAGACCACATAGAGGTAAGGCAAACTATGGCTACCATCTCAGCCTTCGTATCGATTGCCCGTGTCAGTGGCGTGAATGAGCCTTGAGAGGTCGAGCTAGTGAAGAGCCCGCGCGTAGTTATGACCATGACAAGTTTGTCGATGAGGAGTGCGGTAGAAGTTGAGCCTCATTTCGAATCGATCGTTTATTAAGGAGAAAGGCTTCACGGCCCAGGCGACTCTTCGCCAGGCGATTAGAATAGAGGAATTGCTTGAACCTTTGTGCGACCCACTAAACCGGCTGCTCCTGGTGTGGTGCGAGAATTCTATGCCAATCTTGCCTCCCATGTATTGAAGAAGGTTGGGTCTTGTGAGGTGTTGGTAGGCTTTAGTCGCGAAATCTATCGACCATTCTTTATAACAACGAACCGGTTCCTGAGCCCTTTGATAGGACTCCGTGCGTAACGACTACCTCGCGGTCGTTAGGATATTGACCAGCGGCGAAGCGAGTGGAGGATTAACGGTGAAGAGCCGCAGCGGTTCACTTTAAGGCTGAAACATTTTAGCTGCATCCACAGTATGGCATCCTTCATCACGTCGCGTCTCATTTGGAGGGCCGAATGTGTGTGAAGTGACGACAACAGCCACAACAAACTCACGCCATTATCTAGGATATACCTTTCGATGTTGGGTAGGTTATAGAGGATGCCATCCTCCATAACAATGATGCCATGATGAACCTAGGGCACCCCTTCCTCATTTATGGTCTATGCAAGCAAGTCGGGGTGCCCTTAGAAGATAATGAGGCTTGGATACACCCAATTAAGGCGATCATGGTCAAGCATGACAAGTCGGGTGTACCAAGAACCGAAGAGGTTTATGACTCGAGCCATGAACCCTCGGACAAGGATGAGCTTCTTAGTATCGATCGAGTTTGATCCCGTTAGACCCTGTAACATCGAAATATACCTACTTGATTTTGGATTTGTTTGAATTATATTAAAAGTTAAATAGGAATTTTTGAAATAAACAAGATACGAATTAATAATAAAGCGAGGGTAAATATGTAATTTACCATAGGACAAGTCGCTATAGAGTAAAAGATAGGATGCCAAAATAGAAATTTGAGATGGGATTCAATGAATAGAGAAAAGATAGAATAGAAATAAGAGAGAGAGATGGGGATCGAATGATATGAAGCAAAAATTAAAATGAGTTTTTGTTTGTGAAACATGGCTGCTCTCCAACAAACATGGGTTTTTAAAGACCAAACATTTGGTCTCATTTGAGAAGGCAGTAGAGAGAAGGAGGAGGAAAAGAGAGAAGAAAGGAAGGAAGAAAGAAGAAGAAGAAGAGAAGGAAGAGAAGCGAATCAGGTAGGTATGGAACTTGGATTTTTGGTATCAGAACTACATGGGCTTTAAAGCTTGGGTGTTTTCCATACAATTGCATGGTTGATAGTTGGTTCCAAAACCTAGGGTTTTGTTAGGATTTCTTCCTATTAGAATTTTAAAAGTAAGCTTGGTGGGGGAAACCTTGAATGAGACGAGAAGCACATGAAATCTTCTCTTTGAGATGAATTATAGTTCGAAAAGTAATTGAGTTAGGGTTTAGAATAAGCCTAACAAATCACTTGGAGTTTAGCTTATGTATGGGTTAAGACCCGTATTAGAATGGTTTAGTAATTCATGAAATTTGGAAACAAGATAGGTATTGAAGATGAATTGAGTAGAAAAGAGGTTATAAGAGCCATATGGAATGATTTTTGAGGTGTGTAGGAAGTATAGGGTGATATATGGATGATAAAGTATGAAAAATGGGAGAAATTAACCATTACAGACGCACCCCAGGGACTCCTACGGGTGAAGTTGAACTTGTACCGGTAGAACTTCAGTTACGGTCATTTTGGCGAGTTACTAGGTAGAAGTTAAGTTACACCGGTAGAACTGATACAGTTTTCTTTTATTCTGACCGGTTTAGTATTTTTGGCCATAACTTGCTCATTTCATCCGATTTGGTGATTCAAGTGGCCATAAAATGAACTTCAAGGAGAACAAACCATATTTAATATGTATCTTCAAATTCTGACCCTAGATAGCCCAAGGGTGACTCAAGTGGGTATGTGCAAGCCCATTTCTGCACCGATTGAACATAGAGAAGTCAGGGTTGTTTCGGATAGTAACTTGAGATTAGAGCCTTCGGGTGGGTGATTCCAGTTGGAATAAACCATAGCACCTTAGCTTTAAATGATTATAAGGACATAGGGTCAAAATATGAGTTAAGACCCCCATAAAAATGGTAATACAAACTGTTCCTAGAAAATCAGGTAAAATGACTAGTTGGCATAAAAATGCCATAACTTTAGTTTGGATGATGGGTGGATTGATTCCAATTCTTAAATAAACTAGATTCATAAAAAGAATGAGAATATATGAATGAGTTCATGGTCACCATAGACATCAAACTTCACCAAATATGTGAAGTGCTGTCTGTAATAACCATGAAATAAGGAAAATATAGAAAAATGCAATATGTATAGATGGGTTCGTAAAACATGAATATGATATGAGTATAGGATATGTCATAAGAATGATAGGTATAAGTTATAAGATATGATAGATATGATAGGATATGTCATAAGATATGATAGCCTACGATGCGAGATGATAGGCACATACATGAATATAGAGTATCTGATGTAGACATATGATTGTCATGCGTAAACAAATAGATGGAACATGATAGAAATATAGAAAGTATGAATAGATAAAGACATGACGATGTCGTAAATGATAGGAATATGATAGTTATGCAAAAATGAATAAAATGGAACATGCTAGAGGTATGATAGGAATATGTAAATGCTAAGACGATAGAGATAAGCAGATAATGAAAGCATAGGAATGAGAACATGTACATAAATGATAGGTACTTAGAATATATGAATGAGTAAAGCCTACAGGATAGGAATATAGAAAGTACAGAATAAGCTAAAACATGATAGAAATGTATAAATGATATAGAATATGAATATAGGAAACTATATATGAATATATGAATACAGAGTGCATAGATGCATTCATGATATATATGATAGACAAAACAAATTGATAGAAAAAGATATGAATATATGTATGTAGATATATGAGAACACAAATGTAAAAACTACAGTTATGAGAACTAATACAGAGTAAAGTAGCGGTAATATATATGCATAAGCAATTATGATAACAATAGTTATTCATGCTTATGAGATATGTACAGAAAATGTAATAAAACTGATTGTCTGCTTAGGACCTGGTAGAGGGATAGATAGGCATGCCTATAGGGAAGATACAGATGCTGCAGCATATTCATAGACAGATATTGAGGCCCCGTTTGGGTCGATGATATAGATCCCGTTTGGATCAGGTGGCCCCGCAAGGGTCACCACAATAGACAGAGATCACTGCCTCGTACAGTGATAGTACCTTCGGGTACCGATAGCATATGACATAGGTCACTGTCTCGTACAGTGATGATACCTTCGGGTATTAACAGACAGAGATCACTGCCTCGTACAGTGATAGTACCTTCGGGTACACATAGTTTCCCGTATCCGCTTCTAAGGTATTTGCAGACATGAAACCAAAAAGGAAATGATATGTATAGAAGATATGACCTAATATGAGAGCATACTTAACTAACATCTTGAGGAAAATACAGAACAATTACAAAACAGTAGTACGGTATAAATTGATGAAAATAATTATATGAACTTCCGAGAAAAGTAATGAAAGTATATGAAAGCACAAAGTAGATGATAGATAGAATATGAATGTAGCGATAGTACAAGTATGAATATGTATGTATAGAAAGAATATAGATATAACATATGTCAAAAGACATAGAATATAGAACGACTTACAATATAGAAAAGACTGAGACGGGTAAAAGACATATGAAAGAACTGATATATGAAAAGAAATAAGAATGTGAGATAAGCGTCTGAGGATAGTATAAGATAGGTTATATGAGAAGTATATGAGACATGAAAGCATAGGAAACTACGAGACATGATACAAGAAATAAGATGAAATAGATCAAGTACGATATAGCGAGGACGAGGAAATAGGCAAAGTATTTGTGATGAATGAGAATGATATGATATCACGTAATAGTATAAAGAATGCAATAAAAGACATAGAGCCAGAAAGATGAAAAGACATAGACTAGAGACATGATAAGTATAGGAATATGTAAAGTCGCATTTCAAATAGGAGTCTGAAAAGTATAAATAAAGGATAGGCGAAGACATAGAATATGTAACCTGAGAAAAGGAATTGACATCACGTAGAAATGTAGAGATATAAGTAATTAAGTTATATAAATGTGTATAGATAGATAATATGCATATGTATAAGCTTGTGACGGTCTCGCCGTGGTGGTTATCCATGCGCTTATGTTCCTGGCGTAAAGCTTAGCGGTGTTCAATCCGTGTGATACGAAGCCAGAAGACAAAGGATAGAGGACGGGGACGTGCATCAATAAGCGGGTGACTCGGAGATGAAGTGCTCACCAGTAGTTGCCATCGATCGATATTTGTAATAGAAATTGTATATGTATAAGTATTTGTATAGATAAATGGGACTCATATGTGTGTATGGAATTTTTGGACACCACTCCGTGGTAGTTCTTTTAGTATATGTAAAATGATTTTTTATTATTCTGAAATTGTTTGTATCTTCTTACGAGAGATACGGGTACATCTCACGAAGGCAGTCGATAAGAGTCGGTAAAGTATGGTATATAGTATAGATAGCCTCGCGCCCAGGACTTGGTTGGGATCACTTGATCGGGTCGGTCGGGATCGAGCGTGACACCCCCAGTGGCCATTTGGGCAGTCCTCCATCCATCGGCATACGATCATACACGGCCCCGCGCCTGATCGTCCCAAGAAGAGGATCAGGCGATCCTCTCCTACAAGACTTGGTGCAGACCTCACTTCTCGTTTCGAGGCCTACCAGGATGAGACCCAGGAGCATCGGGTCCTCATTAGCCAGGATGTGGAGGCCCTCCGTATCGATATGCGTGCCATCATAATGACAGGCAACCATCCTCCGTCAATGGTCATCCAGGACATTTCATGTGACTCTCTCGCTCCCTTTGCCCTTCTATCCGCATACCGCCGTTGATTCGCCCGATCCCGGGAAGTTTCCACGCTCGTTCTTTCATAGACATTGGGGACAGTCTGCTGTTTTAAGAGTGTGGGTGATCGGGTTTGTTGTGTTGGTTTTGCTCACATTTTTTGCGTTTTATGTTTTAATTGTGTTCTTGGTTATTTTTCGTTTTCTATTCTAGTATGTCAGTTCCTATGCTTAGTCATATGTCTGTTTAGGGTTTGTTTGGTGTTATCTTAGCGTAAATGCGTGATTTGATATTAAGTAGGTTATTTTCTATTTACATTTGCAGGGTTCCGGTTTTAGTTTGTTGGTTTTAGGATTGTTTAGGTAGTGTGTGCATGATTCATTATTTCTTTATTCAAGAATCTCTTTTGTGAGTGTCACAAATCTATTTGGAAAAACAAATTATAAATCGAGAAAGGATGCAATAGATTCTTTAGACTCAGAATTTCATGTGGGATAGGTAGGGAGGCAGTGAATCACCTCAGTGGTATTCAAGATACGGTCTCCAACTTCTTCTCCTTACACACGAGATGATCTCTAGGGTATGCTGGGCTCCGGGCAGAAGCTTACTAAGGTTCAACGAACCTTGGGGGTCTCTAAACACAGTGATGAGACACCACAGAAAAGAAGGATTGCCTTCGAGCCCCGATTTAAAAAAAAAAAAAAAAACAAGAGAGGAAGAAAAGTATGAATAGAATAGAAGTAGGAGCTTCTAATCGGAATCTAGGGCACAGTCAGGGCTTTCAAACTAATGCCTTGAGCAATGTTTGAGGAACCCTTGACTTCACTAGTTACATGGGACGGAGGATGGAAGTTTCCCCTGACTTAGGGCCCTTGAGTTTAGTTTAGTGTTAGAGTGGGTGAGGAATGAATGCCGGATTGCCTTAACCAACTGGTGGGGGAATGCCGTGATCCCGGCTATAGGAACACTCGACGCAAACTTACGAACCTTGGTTTTTCTTTCATGAGTAGGTAGTTGTTGAATAAAAGGGGTGTGTTCTTATCCTTCCGTATTTAGATTCTTCGAATAAGTAGTGGAATTCAAGTTTGGGGTCATAGGAGCCAGGTTATATGCTAGAGATCACGTATCAAATGCACATGGAAAAATTTTAGGAAGTTGAAAACTTAGGAAGTTGAGTCACTTGTCGGGCGAGCGGTGTTCGACTGGTCTTCGAGAAGAAGTCGAACATTTTGCGGACCACTCTGAAATTGAATAACAAGGCAAGATTTGTGAGTCATCCCATTTTGATCCTTCTCCTGACAGCATGGGCATCACAATCCAACCCTACTGGGTCGGGGTATTTAGGCGTTTCGGCGTTTTAGAGTATTGGTCGGCGAAGTACTTGACCTGCTTGGCGAGATAAGCGAATACACCTCGAGAAAGGGTATCTACGTGAAACACGATCCTTGTCATCGAGAGTCAGATGGTAGTGGTAATTCCTCTTGGTAATGATCCGCCGAAAGTGGTGAGGAGACAATCATTCTCCATATGATAATTTCACAAGTTAATTTAGCTTTAGTTTTAATCCCGTATATTAGTTAGATGGCCATTTTGGAGTTTAAGTCGGATAATATTATAAGGCAATTTAGTGGTCAATGCACTGCTCGGTGGATATCAGGTACCTAGGTACCTTATGTTACTTGTCCTGACGGCGTGCTTATGCACGTAGGCGTACACATTTTACACATCACGGCTTTCGACCTATCAGCGGTCTCTGACCTTGAGCAGGTTTTTCGACCACTGAAGCGATCTCGAGATCTGGACAATCTACAGATCCCGGACAATCTGACCTTGGGCGATCTCACGATAATAAGCTTATTTTAAAGCTATAGGCAGTCTCAAATCTGAACAATCTACGATCTGGTGATATCGAATATGACTTTATTTTAAAGCATGGATAATCTCCGAAACAACTTTATTCTATAAGCTATGGGCGGTCTCCAGATAGCAGTTTATTTCAAAAGCAGACGATCTTCGATATAACCTCAAAATCATCAAACTCATTTTGGGCGTAGTCCATGTTACCTAACCCACCGCCGACACGAAGCAGTGCGTGATCTACCTATTACCCGATGATTATCGAACACTAAACACGGTGTCGATTTACCGTAGTCGAACACCAAACACGGTGCATCGACAGAACCATGCCTCACGCCTGCTCGTGATGTCAGTGCATATGAAATGCAGATATGCCATTTCATCCTATGTTATACTACATACATAATAAGAGATACATGCAACATTTATAAATTTGGATATTATATTTCTATATATATATATATATATATATATATATATATATATATATATATATATATATATATATATATATATATATATAATTTCCATTTATCCATAATTTCCATATTAATATATCACCTTGGCTTATATCGATATGAATTTTACACCTGATAATATGTATTATTTATTTTACAGCAATAACACACAAAATGACTAGATCTGGGACCTATAGAAAGCAGGACATCTCTTGGTCCCTTCACGATTAAATCCTTAGAATTATTGGGATACCAAAATACACCCTGAAGCAGAAGACATTAGTCGGAATCAAAACCAAACCTAAACACGGTCGATTTGCTGACTTGATTCCAAAAATCTTGTCCGGCCCATGCAGAAAACAATCTTGAAAATTCAGCCCAAAGCGTACGAAGAAAGCAGTCCCAAAATTCGACTTAGACTATGCAGCAGTCTCGAAAATTCTAAAAATTCCTACACACTCGATCCCACGAGAATTATGGGGCCCGAAACTATAACCTCTCACGGCTTTTTCTAAGCAAATCTCAGCCATTAAATGACTCTTTAGGCTAGAAATAACCCAAATAAGGAAAATTTTCTGCATAAGTGGAGTTTAATGAAAGCTCGAGATTTTTCGGTATCCCGCAGCGTGGCTTGCGATCTTGTGAATCGACTTTTGCCTTTTGCTCGACGAAAACCCTGCGATCCGTTTCACATAGATCTTAAAGAAAAGCGAAAAAAAGTAAAAAATAAAATTCTCTCTCCTCTCGCTCTCCCAGTTTCCTTCCCCATTTGATTTCCTTTTTTACTTTTTATCTTTTATTATTATTATTATTATTATTATTTTCTTTTCCTTATTTATTTATTTTTTGTTTTTATCTTTCCCATTATTTCCTCCGTTAGACACTTGGCTCAATGTGAGTCATTCATACAAATTACCACATGTCATGCCATGTGATGATATCTCGAAAAATGTGAAATTAGTATCTCGAATCGAAGCGAAATGTTCAGCCAGATAGCCAGATTTCGCGAGAGCGATTGATGGTAAATCCGTTTAGTCATCAGGATACACCAAATTTCCCCGGTTTTCAATGAAATGCCAATTTCTCAATTTTAAATTGAATTTTAAAGTTTTTATTATTCACTCATAGCAATTTTGTCACAGAAATTCACATCTTCAGCTTCTGGCTGCGATACATCTCGTGGAACATGTTAAGAACAAACAATCAATGTACGATGTCGTGTTCTCTTGTCTTTATTAATCTTGAGTATTTATACCTAGTGCATTACCAGTTGTGCTTATTTAGGGAATTACTTATGGATACCCACATTCGGGCTCCTGGGTAATCGTTTACCTAAATACGATGCAGTTGTGACAGTGGTATCGGAGTATCACCACCAGGCCACACAGTAATCCCTTGAGCCTTATGCTCACATTGCTAATCGGGGTTATGCCCGTCAAGCCTGGGTGTCCTTCAATCTAGCTCGATACTTATTTATAGTGTGGTATGAATTTCCTCCCCTAATCGCCATGGCACAAACCCATTTCCCTCGACTAGGTAGTGTATACCTATGCTCACGATAACATCTTTGTGACATCCCGGATCCAAGGGGTCGGGTTGAATGACTTAGTCAACTGTGGAATTCTGTGGATTTCGGGTGACGATCATTGTTGTGTCCCATTTGCTCGGGATCCATATTTTCCGCAAATCGGCGAGTCTCCTTTGTTGGGGATTCTGACATACAACGTATCACAGAATAATGCTGCTGTCGAGGTCTCAGCGAGTAGTATTGACCCCTTATTCATCGTCCATATCCCAATATATACATCGCCCTACGGGACTCATTCTTTCACATTTAAATCTAAATTATGAAAATAAAACATGATACGATCCATAAGGATTCGATCCACGACCCTCTTACATAATTACTTACCGTATTTATATAGTCGAATTAATTACAATTCTTTTACATAAAATACTTTACAAGTATTGTCAAGGCCACATGTCGACCTTATTCTGTCTTTATCGCGTCGGATGTAGTCTCCTATAAACTCCTGTACCCGAGAGAAAGAGTCCCCATGGCGGGGTGGCTTGATACTGCGAGAAATATTCCCTACAGGGCTGCCGCTAAAATTGCACATGCAATGGCACACCACATTAGTAAAAACATGCGCGGTCTACCAATGTCTACATGTCGCGGATGAGGTACGACTCACCCTATCGATATCACGAGGTCTCAGACTCCCTCACATATGCATATGCCGTATGGCTTGGTCATTGGTGTTTACCCGATGACCCTTTATCCCAACAAAGGCTTTTGTTTTATAAATCAAATCCTTTGGACAACCTCCAGATACTTAGCTTCATTCAAGCGCTAGAGATAGTCTGGCCGTGGGCAGTCTCAGGCCTTGGACAATCTCCGTCGAACAATCTCGACCTTTGACAGGTCTCGGAATGTAGCTTTATTTTAAAGCTATGGGCCGATCTCCGTTACGGACAATCTCACGATAACGGCTTTATTTTAAAGCTGGCATGGATAGAGATGAAGCGGCTTTGTTATTCATAAGCTATGGGCGAGTCTCGATCTTAGTTTTATTTGGCATTGGGCGATCTCAGGTAACGCCAAACCATAGCGACTCATTTTAGGCGTAGTGTATTCTGAAACTACCGTGACACGAGCAAGATTGTCGATCTTACCATGTACCCACGACAGTTATGAACGCAAACGGTGTCGATTTACCGTAGTCGAACACGAGCACGGTGTTGACCCGAGCCCGTGCGCACCGCGACTTCTCGGCGTGATGTCCACGTGCGTATGAAATGCGGATATGCCATTTTCATGCTATGCCGTGCTACGTGTATAATAAGAGCTACATCTGACATTTATAAATTTAGGATAATTATATTTCCTATATATAATTTCCATTTCGCAATTTCCATGTTAATATATCACTTGACACATTATCAACATAGTTTTACACACGAGCATATTATTTATTTTCTAACAATAACACCTGAAATGGCCCCGAATCTTGGACCTATAGAAACGGGGCATCTCTTGATCCTACTTCACGGTTCAAATCGTGGTGTGGGATGCGCAGCGAAAACTTGAAGACATCGGTCCGGGATCGAGCCAAACCTCGACACGATCCTGGAGTGCTAGAAAACGATTAGAAAATCTTGTCGAGAGGCGTAATGCAACGATCCGAAAGTCGGCTAAATTGTCCAAAAACAGTCCCGAAATTTAGTCCGGACTATCCGAAAACAGTCCCGAAAATTCCTAAAAATTCCTACACTCAATCTCAAAATTTTGGGACTGAAACTTACGGCCTCTAAGTAAATCCCAAGCCATTAAATGGTCTTTAGGATAGAAATAACCCAAATAGAAAAATTCTCTACCTCATGAAGTTTGACGAAACTCCAAGATTTTGGTACCCATGTGTAACTTGCGATGCGTAGATCAACTTAATCTTTTGCTCCGATAAAAACCTATAATCCGATTTTCGTAGATCTTAAAAAAAAAAAAGCAAAAGAAAGTAAAAAAGAAAAATTCTCTCTCTCTCTCGGCTATACGTTTTCCGTATTTGATTTCCTTTTTGACTTTTTATCTTCTTTGTTGTTATTTATTATTTTTTCCTTATTTATTTATTTTTCTTGTTTTATCTTTTCCATTATTTTCTCTACTTGACACTTGATTTAATGAGTTATTAACGAGTGCGTCGCAAATGTCATCTTTATGTAATGGCTCGACAGATGTCACCGAAAAAGTGAAATTCATTATCTCGAATCGGACGAAAGTCGACGGGATAACTAGATTTAGCGGATGAATTCAACGTTAAATCGGTTTCTTAATTCGAGATCTACAGGTATGGTTTTAATGAAATAATTTGTTTTACTTTTAGAAAAATTGAATTTTCTGGTTTCTGACTAACTTTGTATCTGGCCCCAAATTTTGTTTCTGACTTCTCTTTCTCGAGCTGTAATAATTTCCTTTTATTAGGAAGGTGAATGTACTATCTTCTCTTATTCTTTGAAAACTATTTCTTTCACCAATATTTCCTACCGAGGAATTCCCTCTAAATATGGGTAAATCAATTCTTTATTATCTCTTGTCTTCTTTAGAATATCATCTTGAAGACTTAAAATGTAATTTGCGGAGTATTTTTATTATATCTAACTTTGAGGTTATTATTTTGCAATTTCTCTACATTAAATAACTAATTTCTATAAATGTTTGTCTTGATAAATTCTTCCATAATTTAAGTTTGATAGTGTATATAAATACTATAATATTTCATTACATTATTTCCTTCTTTCATAAAATCATTTCTTAAAAATTTGAAGCCAACCCAGATTGTTATCAAAATCTTTATCTCCCTAAATTGATGTTATATTTTGGGTAACATGTGAACATTAATTTTGTATGAAGCTAAAGTTTCCACTGGATACTTCTAGGTGGCTTTCATGTCTGTGATCTTTTATCATGTAAACTTAGTACTATTGGTGTATTTAGATTTTTAGGGAACAATGATTTTATTATTATCTATATTCCTGCTAAATATACATATTTAATTTTTTCTCTTATTTTGTCATTTTTTACCTTGCTTAATGTTTCACTTATAGTCTCTTTTGTTGGTAAATTAAACCTATCTTTCCTTGCTTTGTTAATTGTTATGCTTCTTTCTATTTTGATATTCATGGATTGTATATTTTCAATGCATATATCTTTATTCAGTAACTTAAGTAATCTTATAGACTTTAGAGATCAAATCTTAGAGTATAGTTTTACGTAATTTTCTATTATCAAAAGTGTTTTTAAATTTACATATCCTTCTTGATCTTCTTTGGCACTAATAACTAAAATTCATAAATGTCATCTTCCTCAATTATCTCACATCATTCTGCATCTTTTAAATTTATTATCATTTCACTATAAACACTACTCATTTCACTATCAAAACTTGTGATACTTTCTAAATCTTCTTCTTATTTTCTCACATTAATATAAAATGTGTTTTTCTCCTTTTGAAATTCATTACTGTAATGTCCTAATTCTCACATTTCCAACATTTGCATCTGCTTTGTCTTTTGATGTATTTCTTGTAATATTTTTCTTTTATAGTCAGTTTATAATATTTTGTGGTTCTCATTCTTTTCTAAATATTTTATATTTATTAATTCACTATTGTTTCACTAATTGTCTTCAAAATTTTCTTTCTTATACTCATACTTTATTTTCTAGGATGTTGCTCTCTCATCTGTAGTTTTCTCCATGTCTTGCACACGCTTTTCTGACGTCTTATTTTGGTGCATGAATTACGTTATTCGTTTCTTTAAAACTTCTATTCAGGTTCCTAAAGTATCAGTATTTTCTGTTTTTATTTTTTCATATTCTTCTTAGAAATAATTACTCCATTTTCCTGGTAGCTTCTCATAATATGTATTTGTTAATATTGTCATATTCATATTACTATCAAATGCATCATAATACCATTTTCTAAATTCACATGTATATTCATATATGTATTTCATCTTACATATTTGTAATTGTGATAGCTTATTCCTAGTTTCTCTTATGTCTTTTCTTCTACACTTTCTATCTACTAATATTCCATACTTTATACAAATTGTTTATATCATCTAAGTATATCTACATGAATATCTATAAAGCTATAGTAATTATAATTTATTATTATTAAACAAGGTGATAATCCTTCCCGCCATTTTATAACACATCTGTTAATGTTCTAACATTATTTGGTTTTAGTATTATTATCCCAAACTTGTTCCTTGTGTTATAAAATATAATGTCATTGCTTGGATACATTTGTTTCATCTTGTTTCTCTTTTTTGGTGTTATATCTAATTATACTCTGTATTTTCCCCAGTATAATTTTGTTTCTTTTTTGGTTCATATTTAGGCATTTTATATTATTTTCAAATGTATTTGGGTGTTCTTCTTTATTTTACTAGGTCTCCCACATGTCCTATGGATTTACCTACTATTGCATTTAATTCCATTCTTTGTATTTCTACTATCATTATATCCTCTATTTCACTATTATATTTGACTCTTCTTTTCTGAGTTCTTCTTCTATTGTTTGTTTCCTTCTCATGTTTTCACTTTTATGTTAAAAGTAATTGTTCTAATAACTTTTCATCTAGACTTCCTTTTTCTATATCTTCTCTTTTCTTGTTCTTCTGGATATTTTCTAAATATTATTTGTTCTACTATTTTAGTTGTTCCTTTAACATATTTTGAATCATACATACTAATGAGAATATTTTGTTGTATTTATATTTATCATCCTATTTTCTAATTTATTTATTTTTCTTGATCTTTTCTAATTTATTATCTGTTAACTACAGTTTTAAATATTCTTATTCGATATTTACCACTTTTTTAGATTCCGTATTTATTTAGTATTTATAACTCTTTCTTTTACAAATTTCTTCCATTCTTTATGTCAGTATTCTTTGATTTTTATTTCATCTTTTGGTTAAGTTTCTTATTTCTCTTTGCATTAAATTTTTAATTATTATTGGATGTTTAATTTCTACGGAAGTTTTGTTTCTATTACTCTTAACATTGTTTCTAGATCTAGAGAGGAATTTAACACTAAAGGTAAATATTAATTATAATTATTCTTATATATAAGAATATTATTTATGTCATTAGTTACATATATTTATGGACTAGCTTTTATTGATAAGGAATGGCCTTTTTAAAGCGTTCCATAATAATTTTATATGTTGTGACCTTGAATCTTGGGGTCGGGTTGACATTCCGTCGACGAATCTGGTGGATGTGGTGTGAGAGCCTGTCAAGTTGACGATCTCTGGCTGTGGAGGCTCTCTCACGAATCTGACATGTCGATCACATGGCGACTGTCCGATATTTTACAAAGACCACAGGGTCCATACAATTAAAATGAGTAAAAAGGCCACGTGGGCCCATACATCAATACTCGCTAAATATCCGACCAACACCTCTTACATGGTTCGAGTTAAGAAATGCTCTTAATTCAAAACATATATTAAAAATTAAAATAAAATAATACATATTATAAATTTAGATTAAACCACCGATGGAGCTTTAGCTACAAAGCATTGTAGCTCACAGTGACGTCGTCATACATATGCGCTCCACATTGCACGAAATAGTGATCCCTCAGCGGGTGAGCAATGCCCGATGGTGATATTTCTCACGTGGGTTCTTTCACTTTAATTAAATGTACATGGCAAACAATCACCTCAAGTAAATACATGATCACTACTTGAATGCATGCGATCATCAAATTCAACCATATTCTACTGCGTATCTTTGGCAATCAGGTAAAATAGTTTCAAAACAGCTTTTAATTCTCGAAAACACTAATAATTCGGTAAATTTATTGGACAACCTCAAGTAATTTGTGGATAATACCCATGATTAAACCTGGCGTGAGTGTTGGACAACCTCCGCGCCGAATATAAAATCTTAGTGAAATTTCTTTCCATAAACTTTTCATTTTGTTTTCTTTCATGTCAATACGCTCACACCTAATATTCTAGAAGTGCCCGGTGCATATGGAATACATTATCTTGAATTAAAATATTCATGCTAATATATTTTCGTAATAATATATATTAACATAATTAAATTAACAAAATTAATGTTTATTAGTTCTGATAATGTACAAAAATTAAATACGTAAATTTAATTAACCATCAAGCAATTCATTTTTGAATCACTGACCATGAAATCACACAAAAAAATCACGTGACATTGAAACCCTCGATTCAAATATTTGCCAGAATACCATGTAGTTTATAGCTCGAGTTCCAGTGTTTTGAGGCGAAATCGCTGTTAAAAATTAAGCCTAGAGACCGTCTCGTAGTTCATGAAATATGTTAGTCGCAGTAGGAGAAGACTGCCTGCGATTAGCCAGACTCGAATCAGTTGTCGCGTGCGCGCTGCCGTAGATGTTTCTTAACGCTCAGTAAGATGACGGTCGACGGCGGAAAATACAGAAGAATCCTCTTTCTCTCTGCAAAATTCGGATCATTATCATAAGTTTTGCGCTTTTCTTTGAAAGAAAACTATTCCATACCCGTATACTCGTGGATCCGATAATTCCATATGTCCTTAAGTCTTTGGATTTTGACCGCGGGCTTAATCTAGCCGTTCATCTCGTCACATACCATGGCGTGCAACATGTGTCGCGATTGTGTCAGTGGCTTTGTGTCATAATATATCCTGTACGTTCTGGCACGGAGCCTGATGCCAACGTGAAATTTATTGTCTGGTCGTGAAATTGAAGCGTGGTAGTAGATTTATTGAGGCGATTCCTAGCAGTGAAGTCGTTTTAGTATTCAGGATCTAGAAAATTTTTGTTTAATGAAGTATCATTTTCTTGCTTTTAGAATATTAGAATTTTCCCGGGTTTTACATATATTGTGTTTTTTATTCGTTCCATTTTACTACTAGTAAATTCTTTACATAAATTTTTTCTTTTTTCTAAATATTTATCTATTGATTTTGTACAAATGTTTTTATTGTCATTTCACTCATATTTCTATACTTGGGCTTTCTATCCTATTTATATTACTATAAAATATTTCACTATAGATCCTCTTCTTGATTATAGGCTTCTTGAACCATTGACATTTAATATTATATCATTTACCCAGATTTTAGTCTAAAATAATTATCAGTGAGTTTATTTTTATTCTTAAATTTTCTATTTTGGCTTTTATTAATATTTCTTCTTTTATTTCCTAAGAGAGATTTAATTGTATTATTGTCATTTGGATCATAATCATCTTTTTCTCCAATGATCTTCATGATTTAATCTTTATGTTATGTCTTGTTTTAGAATTTTCGTTATAAATTAAACATGAAATTTTATTGTTAGATCAATTTAATATTAGTTAGATTTCTTTATCAAAAGAGTTATTATACCTAATATATTTACTAACATATTAAACTAACACGTTATTCTTCTTTCAACTTTTGACTTTTTGCTTTTTACTATTCATTTACTATTTTCTTTTACTATTCATTTACTATTTGTTTTTTACTATTCATTATCTATCATTATTAATTTTATCTAAAATTCTAAAAGCTTTTATATTGGTCAACAATCTGATTGTTTTTATTAAATTCTTCAATCACATAATTCTCTAATTATATTTAATGTGATTTTAATTAAATTTATAATTATTTTTGTGATTTATGTTTTAAATTCTTCTATTTTCCGATTTTCAGTTAAATTTAGAATAAGACGTATATCTTTTCCTCTCAGTGTACAAATATTAGAAACTCAGTAATTGAAATGAACTTTAATTAAATACTAGCACTAGTGTTAATATCTTTGGTCGACCAAAGAATGTACAGGAGTCTAGTCCATATCATATCAAATATGGCTCTGACCCAAAATTGCTCATAAATTAAAACGTATTTATCCCAGATAGTATTGTCCTAACGAAATACCATATATATATATATATATATATATATATACCTGTATATGTATATCAAACTCTTCATTTGTGTTGAAAAGCTTGAGGTCATTTCGAGACTTGGTTCTTGCCTCCTTGGTGCCATTTTAATCTCTATATACTAATAATAGGAATATCAATCAGCAAATCTCTTACTTTCAATCAAAACAAACATACATTAACACAAAATCAATACCGATCTAGACAACACTCTTAATTCAAGCATGCCATAAAAAAACACATCCCACACAAACACAACTTTAAGTCATTCGAGAATCATCAATTCCATCACACATCCATCCTTCTCCCTCGACCATCCATTAAACGAATTAAACCTATTATAAATATCACATTCAAATCTTGATGCGAGAAAATCGAATATACGTACACAATATTAGGTAAGAGATGAAGGAAAGAAGGTAAGAGAGAGGAAAAATAAAGCATATAAAAGTCATTGAATGAAAGAAATGTGATTGGGAGTTTAGTTAAAAGTTTTTATTGCCATAACTAAAATTTGCAACTCTCGATGTGTGCAGAGTATGGGGTCTCATCTGACACATCGATCTTGATGACTATTTGGAAATCATATCAAACCTTCATTCTATTAAAAAAATCCATCGAGGAATTTGATTTAGTTTATATTCAAAAATGGAGGAAAAGTGACAAACATTGTTAATCACATTGAGAGTTGGATGTAGTGTTCTTTTCTTTAATCCCATTTTTAACCTTCTAATGGTTGTAATAAAGAATGATGAAGGAATGTATAACTAAAATAAAGCTGATTCCAAATGAAAAATTATTTAAATGATGTAAAAGTTCATCAAGGCGGTTTCATCAGTCTCCGACCAATAAATACGGGAAGCTCATCTCCCGACTAGTAAATGGGAAATGGGAGGTGGGCAGGAGCGGTCATGACTCTGGTAACTTTAGGTCGCGAAGCCCTTTAGACATATTTTGAGCAGGCCTGGTAGTACCGATGAAAGGCCATGAATGAGCAAGCTTGGATTATTACTATCGATCGGCGAAATTAAAGTCGGAGCACTTCTTGATGGGCCTGGCCGCTGAGGGCCAGTCAGCGTCGGCCAAAGCTATTGATTAACTTAATTACATACCATGCGTGGGTAACATTTATATAAAAGCGAAGAACGGAAAAAAAGTAGCAAGAAGTGTGAAGATCCAGGCTCTGGGAGGCGTGAGGGAAGCTTCGCGAGCATGAACTCTTCATTGGCTGATCTTTGAGACGTCACAAAGAGTCTCATTCTGTTAAGAAGAATCTAGATTTTGGTTCTTAACGAGGCTTGTTGCATTGTTTGCTGCACCGTCGGAGCTTTGGTGACCGGGTTGTGCCGAAGGATCTTTTAACATGGCGCCCTCATAACCGGGATGGTTGATAACGTCAACTGAAATACAGAAGTGGATGTCAGGTTGCGATATCACTTCAGAAAATCGGGTAGAGGAGTCTCCTTTGTGGAGTTTCTGCGAATCTGACTCTTGTATAAACTTATTCCAGGCAATCCGATATATCATCATGTTAAGCGACACTTAGGCCATCGCGGTATCATAACAATATCGTAAATTATACCAACTATGTCCGTAGTTCTAAGAGTTAATAATTACTCTTACTCTGACGCATATATCAAGAGTATAAGTGTACGTGCATGAAATCATCAAAGCCCACGGCGACATTGCAACCTCAGTCTCTGGGATGGCGTCCTCGCGCTCCTATTTTTCCGTGTATCCTCGGCCAGGGGGTGACTGTCTCGATGGAATCGCCTAAGTGAATAATCTACCACTATAAGTGATCTGATGTTCAAATAAAACACACGTTAGCTTGATATGAGATCTGCTTGATGTCAACTCGTAAATCTCGTGCCGAGTCCTCATGAAAGCTCCCCTCACACTCTTCAAGCCTCCATATGATTAGTATTTTGTTTACATTTGGCTTGGACAACCTCCCAGATGTGTATATATCCAATTGAGATTAGTCTCCAGGCGATTGGTATTGTTGTGGGTACCCTCAGATTAATATGCCTGATTGGGTCTCGGAAATGATTGATATTTTAGTTTGGACTACCCTCGATAATTAACATTTTAGACAACCCTCGAGACCATTTTCTCTAGGCTCATCCCTGCGTCGCCATCTATAATCACAAAAAGATTATTCAGTGTATCAGATATCTTGATTATCTGATGCAGTCAGCGTAAATATTTAAGCATTAGCCATATTTCAAAACAATCGGTCTCGCCTGATAAATGTCATGCAAATTCTCATTACATACATGAAAATTAGCTCTTGGGCTGTGATCAAACAGACAATTTAACTTGAATCCATAATTGACCGTTTTTGATACAAAGACCATATTACGATGTGTATTCTATGAACATGAAACCGGGTTTCTTTGGTTCCGTACTCATTAATTCATTGGTTCACTTTGCAGACCGCATTTCAATACGTTCGATACCATTCGAAACGATACAGCGGTTTAATACAATATTTTGCTTTAACTATGATGACGTGGCGATCGCGAGATCTCTAATGGGTGTTTGAGGTTATATCAATTAGGTCAAGGTTTGCAGGACGGATCGGCGACACTCAAGCGCCGTTCGACTCGAACATTGCAGTGGCAAAGAAGGAATAAAACCCCGTGCGCGGAGAAACCCACACTCGAGGAGTTTGTTAAAGCTCATGTCATTCCGAGCCCTCTCCGCGTAGAACGGCTTATATTACCGTCGTTATATCTGCCGTTGTGGATCTCGGCGTGATATTTTATAGAGAAGTATCTCTGCTCTAAAGGAAAATGTAAGTGAAACGCCCATTTGTAGTCCACAGCAATTCAGTTTTGTTACACTTTACAATTGGAGAAGGCGAAGCTAGCCCCATTATTTTAATATTGCGTATTAAAAATTTGTGGCGATTATACCAGTTCTTTGCCGATTTTGACATTGACGCTATCTGATGTCAGTTTCCGTATTTCTCTCTCGCATGGAACATGGCATTCGTGTTATATGTGAGCTTTCATTGCCCATCAGAAAAAGCATTGTCAACTCATTTGTCTCGAATTGGCGAAATTTGACGTCTTTAGCTAGATTTGTGAGCGATTCAACGGTGAGAGCTCAGTTTGTGTTTCAAGGATCTCAGAGAATAAATTCAGGATTTTAACTAAAATAACATTTCAGCGAAGTGCAGTTACGCACCAAGTGATTTCTCGGGTCTTGAGTGGCAGGAAGCGAAACCTTGAAAATGAAGCGTGTCAGCTGCGAGAATTACGTAATAATGCTGGCATTCTTACAAGCCACTTTATGAACTCTTTAATAATCGTTATGAGTTTTTATCAACTATTTATCAATTATTATAATTATTTTTATCATTATTTGTTAAACGTAGTTTGGTTATGTTTGATAAGCTTTAAATGTTTTATATCGGTAACCCATGGCATGAACTCAAAAAAAAAAAAAAACCTGTCTGATGATTTTCACTGTAAAACAAAGCAGAAAATTTTAGATACAAGGTACAACGAGTTAGAAATATCGGTTTGATGGATATATCAGTACCTTGCGTTTATGAATATATTGGATATATGGAGATATATCGGTGGATATTATTTATGAATATCGATATCTCAGAAAAATTAACAAAAAATACTGCAAATTCCACATAAAAATACTTTTTAAAAGTATTAAGTATTAATAATCAAATATATACATTCTGATACAGTTTTTTAAAGTAAAAATGAAGATTGATGTGATTAATTCTGACATTTGATGGATAGATCGGAATTTAGGTAAAGCAATCTAAATCACCAGAAACATTGGTGTTCAGATAATATTGATTATAGATCAGGCATTATGTGAATAAATGTCTTGACTTGTATACTTACTTTCTCATGGATAGAAGTGGGTTAAATAATCTTCAGTTGAATATTAACTAACAGAAAAATTAATTTTATTATAACTGTGTTACTAAATTAAACTAATTTAAAATATGAAAACTTATGTAATACTGTAATTTACTCATATGTACATACACGATATTAACTAATATATAACTTGATTTTTAAAATTACTTGAACATGAAATGTTAATTTATTAATATATTGTACTAAATTAACTAATTTAAATATTAAACTAATATATAATTTATTTAAGAGATATCCCTTGAAAAGAAAATTTTTTGGAGTGAAATGAAGATTGGATATTAGTAGAAGAATTTGTGATCAAATTGAATGATTTTAGAGGTATTTATAGATTTTTTTTTGGAGTCGAATAACGAGTTAGATTGTCCAGAAATATATTTGTAATTTAATTATAGTAGTTAAGTTTAAATTTTGAATTTTAAATATGGTCATTTATTATATTTAGATATATTTACGATGTAATAAGATATATCGTGGAGTATGTCGATATTTGCGATATTTCGGATATATCTCGGAATGTTTTAGATGTTCGAGTATATGCCAGATGTTTTATAGATATTTAGATATATCTCTAGATATTTTGAAGCGAAAATCGTTATTGTGTGTATTACCTCTTTGAAATTTAAAGCCGGAAATCTAGATATACAGTGAAATCTCTGGAAGTATTTAAAAGTTTTTATTTTTACATACAAGATTTCGGTAGAAAATCGACATTATCAGCGATGTAGATGTATGATATATGACGATATATCGGAAATTTGATCCTTGGGTTACCATGACATATTATTAGATTTAGGATTAAATAACAGACCCTAAAAATTTATAACAAGAAAACTATTAGCGATCGAATTCAACAAATACGCAAGAGCGTGCGCGACACAATCAGAAAAAGGCGCGTAGCGCCCGCGTTCTAATTACGCGTTGCGGAGGCAACGTCATTTCATCTAAAAGTTCTTTTCTCTTTCCAGAGGTGCCGCTTTCTCTCTCATCGATCGATCAAGGTACGCGAGGATCGAAAGCAGAATAGTTTCCTGTTATTCGAAAATCACATATAACCTGTTTGTGTTATTTGGTCTGTGTTTCTTTTACTTTGAATTTTGCGTTTCTTCGTTCTTTGAATGTTGCGTTTCTTGTTCTTTGAATGTTACGTTTCTTGCGTTTTATGTCTTTTTCAGAACAAATTTTGTGTATCTTGTTCTTTGATTTTGTGTTTTATGTGTTTTTGAGAACAAAAAAAAGCTGGAAATCAAATATGGTATCCATGTTTTCGTTGTTTTTAATATCAGAATACGGCTTTCAAAAACTTGAACGAAACTCCTAATTTCCACTTTACGCTCTCTTTCTCTCTCCACGGCTCTGATCCAGTGCTCTTTCTTCAAATTGTCTATATAAAAGCCTAGTTGTTTGGGTCCAAAGCATAAACCTAGAATGTCTTATTTGATGCTAATTTGGACCAATTTGAATTGATTATGGGAGCTCTAGATAAAATTTTTATTGTTTTTTTTTTCTGCATAGAATATGAAGCGAGATTTCTGTCCTGATTTGAGGAAGGGTGATTAGATGAGGCGGTATTTGTGTTATGAGCTTGAATTCTTGTGAACAGATCGTGATTGATTGGTGGGATTTTGGGATAATGTCAGAGGGTATAAGAGTTTGATTTCGTTGGCCTAGAGGTGGCCATCGTTTACACCCACTATATTTTTATTTTTTGTTTTAATCCGTATCAGACTTGAGTGTCAATTATTCTGGGTATGCTTTGATGGTTGATGGATTTATAGTGGTTGGAACAGTGAGCCATTGGGCTGAATTTTTGTTTCCGTATTGGTGTTTAGATACAATCCTCGTTAATGGGGGAAACGTAGATTTTCTCCACCTAAATGTTAGTGAAAAATAATTTGAAAGGAGTTCAAAAGAGTTTTGCTGTTGGAAGAGAATGTCTAGACAAAAATTTAGGGAGTTATGGCAGAGGGAAGGTGATAGAAATACGGGTTTCTTCCACAAGATGGTGATTAACTCACAAGATGAGAAATTCTTTATGCAGCTTTAAAATTAATGGACAGTGGATCCAAGTGGGCTGAAAAGAAGGAGTTGTTAATACATTCCAAAATCTGCTTTCAGAAGGGGAGGATTGGAGGCCTGATTGTGAACGCTTAGAGTTCAGAGAGCTAGGAGTGGAGGAGGCAGCAGGGCTGGAAGTGCCTTTCTCTGAGGCAGAGCTTTTTTCAGCTTTGACTAACCTGTGTGGTGATAAAGCTCCAGGGATGGATGCCTTCAATCTTGCTTTTTGGAAATTTCATTAGGAAGTGGTGAAAGAGGAGGTGTTGAGTTTTTTTTTTTTTTTTTGTGGATTTCTTTGAGCATGGCAGTTTTGTGAGAAGCTTAAATGCTACTTTTCTAGTGCTCATTCCGAAAAAGGGGGTGCTAAAGAGTTAGGGGATTTAGGCCTATTAGTTTGGTTTCTAGCCTTTATAAGTTGCTAGCTAAGGCCATGGCTAATAGCTTAAGAAGGTGTTTAGTAAGGTGGTTTCTTGCTTTCAAAATGCATTTGTGGAAGGGCGACAAATTTTAGCGCCTCCTTGATAGCAAATGAAAAGAGCAGGAGATGTGGTATGTTGTGCAAGTTGGATATTTAGAAAGCTTATGATCATGTTAATTGGAATTTTCTCCTTGTTTTGCGTAAAATGGGTTTTGGTGCCAAATGGGTAAGTTGGATTATGTGGTCTATCTCTACCTTGATAGGTTTCTTTCACAGTTCTAGGGTTGAAGGCAGGGCATCCTTGCACCCTAATCTCTTTGCCATTGTCATGGAGCTATGTTTGGTCTCTCCTTGGAGCTGGGATGGGAGGGTATCTGGCTGGTTGGAAAGTGGGGCTAAAGGAGGGGAGGGAGGAGATTTCTCATCTCTTGTTTGCTGATGACACTTTAGTTTTTTGTGCGCCTGAAGAGGATCAGATGACTAATTTGTGCTGGATTCTCATGTGGTTTGAGGCTCTCTCTTGCTTGAAGGTGAATGTGGAGAAAAGTGAGTTCATCCCAGTTGGTAGGGTGTATAACATTGAAGATTTAGCTGGGACGTTTGGGTGTAGGGTGGGTGCTTTGCCTTCTACCTATTTAGGTCTTCCAGTGGGAGCTCCATTTAATTCAATCTCGATCTAGGACGGTGGGGACGGTGTGGAGAAGCGATTTCGGAAGACTAAGCGGTGCTGGGAGAAGATGGTATCTCAAGGGGGAGCAGGTTGACCTTGATCCAGAGCACGCTTTCCGGTCTTCCCATTTATTTCTTGTCTCTTTTCCATATCCCAAGGGTAGTGAGGTTGAGGCTGGAGAAGATTCAAGAGACTTTTTCTTGGATAGCGGGGCTTTAGAGAAGAAACCTCACTAAATTAGCTGTGATCTTGTTTGTTTCTTAAAACAGAAAGGAGGATTGGGAGTAAAAAGGTTGGATATCCTAAACAGGGCCTTGTTAGGGAAATGGTGCTGGCACTTTATGGAGGAGAGGGGGCTTGTTAGCATCAGGTAATTTGTAGCAAATATGGGGAGGAGGAGGGTGGGTGGTGGACCCTTGAGGCTCGTGATTTGTTTGGTGTGGCTATCTAGTTGATTACTGGACTATCATTCATGGTTCGTACAACTCTTAAAGTTCATAATATATGATTCAGGTTTACCATTCTCCTTAGCATTAGTAATTGTCAATTGTGAAAGTATGCTGTTATGAATGGTTTTGTTCATGATGCAGTTTTTCACAAATGAATTTGTTCATTTTCATGTTACTGTTGGCAGATTTTATTTATTTCTTTATTTTTATCCCGATATAAATTCTTCTGCTGAAGAAAAATGCTATTTTTCTTTGGTCCTATAAAGATTCTACACCAGCCATAGTTTAAGTTCTTCTAAGGTCCTTCTTGAATATGATACTACAGGGGAGTTGGTGAAACAAACAATAGGATTTTGCAGTTTTCTGAGACACCTGATCATTTTCCAGTTAGAGTGTTGGTTGATTGGCATCTCACTTCATGCATATACTTCCTTGTTTCATAGTTCACATTGACATAAGATTAAGTGTTGTCTTCGTCTGTGACCTTAAGTTATTATTCAAGTAGTTACATGTCGAGAGATTTAAATTTGAATGTTGATTAGGCGTCGCCGTAGCCCCAAGCGATAGATCCTTCCAATTCTTTATTGATTTATTGAATCTTGTGATACCACTTTGGCATTTTTTTCCTGTTAGTAGGTTTTTCTTCCAGTTCTTTCAATACAATTAGTGCAGGTGAATTCACTGCTGTTGGCCGTGGAGATGCAGTTGTTGCTGCTTTGCTCATAATAAGGCTGAAACGAGCGCCTGTGTACTGTGACAGGCCATCACAGAATCTTATCTTCTCGATGTAATGCCCACTGTGTTTGGCAGCCACATATTGTCTACTGTTAGTAATCGAAATAGGAATCCACATCCACTTGAAAGTCTTTTTCACACTCAAACTTTGTAAGTATTTTATTTTATTTTATTAATATTAATTATTCATTTATTATTTACTTACTTTTTTTTTTAAAATTATAACAGAGGTAATGTTCAATTGGTTGTGAGAATGGTTCCGTTCATCTTTAGCATAGTGATGCTTGGGAGCAATGCGTTGCCAAACCTATTATTTGTGGTCAATGTGAACAGAATTGGATTTAAAGTGGTATGTTTTTTATTTATTTATTTTTATTGAAGAAAAATTGTTTTTTTCAATAGTGTACTAATTTTCTGACATGGGGATACTAAGAATGGGGTACATGGGGAGGAGGAGGGTTTTCTTGACGCCTATTTGCTCTAAACTGACCTACGGTGTGTGCTGGTTGCAAGGGAGAAGCAGGAATAAGGAATCTGGCTATTTTAATAGGGCTTTTAAGGTGCAAATGGGGATGGCACTTTGCCAAGGAGAAGTCTCCTATGGCATAGTGTGATTTGTGGGAGAAATATGGTGAAGAGGAGGGTGGATGGCATTCAAGTGAAGTCGGAGGAGCTTATGGGGTAGGGGTTGGGAAAGCTATTAGAATGGAATGGAATGCAATGGTTGTAGAGTGGCTTTCATTTTGGGTAATGGGCGGAGGGTGAGATTTTGGTTGGATGGGTGGTGTGGTGATGATCCGCCCAGGCTTTATCATTGTCTTTTGGTTTTCTCTAATGCCCTCATCTCTTCTCGAACTACTTTCCACCATTCGACATTATTCTGGGCATCCTGCACATTTCTTTGGTATCTATAGAAGTTGGTAAGGCGATATTGAGGAGATAACCGGTGATAAAAATATATTGACCAATGGGGGGTGTGGACACGATCTTTTTCCCTTTCTCAAAGCTATTGGAATATCTAAATCCTCAAAATAATTTGTATTTAGGCTGGGTATACGATTACCTTCTAGTTCTAGCAGCTCAGTCTTGGTTGAAGGATGTGGACTTTCAATCTAGGAATGATGGGGCTGCACTGTCCTGTTCAGATTCTCACGCCTAGAATAAACCTGTCGTGTTCAGGGCATTTGGCCTCCTCTGCTTTTGATTTCTGCTAGCACCAGAGTTTTACTAAGAGTGGAAGGTGGGCTGTTCCTGTGGAGTGAGCTGGAATTCACAATGATCAAGGAAAAGATACACCTTTACAGATTTTGAGTCTTTGGTGAATTTACTCACAGAAAAGATTGCATGTGAGTTTTGGCTCATGAAGGATGAGTTAATTAAGCTTTTTGAGATAGGAATCAACCCTTTTCCTGTGATGTTCATGAACCATCAGCTATTCCAACCTATTTTCTATCTGAGCAAAGGGATTTAGGATTTAAGTGATTAGAAATACCAGCCATATGATCGGATGCACCTGAATCGATTATTGAAGGAATCACTCTCATATAGGCCGCCGTACCTGCTGGAACATGAAGGAGTAGTAGGCTTAGTTGTCTTTGATTAGTTTAGAAACTCCATGAAGAAAGATCCGGCTGCTCTTTGGTGAGAATCTGCTGGAGAATGTGTAGGGGCTCTTGTTCTTGTTGACATCTCCCCAGAATGAAGGATTGTGCTACTTAGGGGCTTTTCCATTCTTCAAGTGGACTAGCTTGCCATGGATTTTCCAGCAAGTTTCCTTACTGTGTCCTGGCCGATTGCAATGATCACACCATGATCGCTTAGACGCTTACTCCTTATCTTCATTCTTTTTGGAGCTTTGCTGGTTACTAACCAAGGTAGTCTCAGACACTTTGCGAGACCATCTGTTGAAGGAAAAGAAGTGTTTGTACCCATCATAATTTTCCTTCGGCTTTCTTCTTTCCTAACCATAGGAAAAACTTCATGTATGGAAAGCAGAGGATCGATCCATTCCAAGAATTCTTCCTCTCACTTCATCTAATTCCTTGTCTAAACCAGAATTCAATATTCTCTGTTAACATCTCTTCTGAGTGTTAGAGCATCTAGGGCACTCCCTTTATTTGGCAGTGATCTGTAAAGTTTTCAACACTAGACTACTTTGTCACACTAGGAGTCTTTTGGCGAACCTCTCAGTTCATTGAGTGACTTCAAGCATTTTGAGCAGCGCATTTCCAGCATCCGATGTGTTTACCAGCAGATCCCAAATGGCCTTGGCTGTGTCAAGGGCAAGTACATTCAAACATGTTTTTATTCCATAGAGTTCTAAGCCAGCCATGACCATTGAATTTTCTGCTTCCTGAAGCCGGAGGTCAATTTCAGCGAGCTGCTGATTGATCAGATCAAATATCCGCATACTTCCTTGCTATGAACATTAGTGCGGATTGTGACTACTGAAGATAATTGTAGCCATTGAGTTTGTGGGATGTGATTTGTGAGGGACTCTGATTCGGTTAGTAATGTTGGTTTGGGTGGTGTTTGGTCAGAGGTAGAGGATAAACATCATAAAGGTCACAACATGGCTGTTCAGGAATGAAAAGAAAGGAAAGGTCTTTGCTTGAAAAAAAAATTCTGGAGGGTCATGGATGAACAGAATTTTGAAGCATAAAATTAGGTTTAGCTCTGATACCATCAAGATACAATAAATTTTTTTCTATTTAGTTTTCTACACAGCTAATATTACATATTTTTTCTCTAAAATAATTCAACATTTATAAAACATTATTAATTTGATTATCTGCAATCTGTAACCGCTAGCTTATAATTCTGGTATGATTTTTGGTGCCATCAAAGAATGATAATGGTTTTGATGATATTGTAGCAGGTAGTACTTTGTACAGGGCAGGTAGGAGTGGAAAATCATAAATATAATTGTTTATAAACATATATATATATATATATATTTAGGAGAGAGAGAGAGAGAGAACACACACACACACACACATTTATGTATACTGATTTATTGATTTCTCATTTCGGATATTTGAGCAGATTCCATAGCTGCAAGATCTTGGCTGAAGATCTCCTTGTCATGTTTAATTTTCTGGAGGATTAGGGCAGGAAGTAGCTATTAGTTGGATGATCTCTTTTTGCATGAACAGTAGTTAACGGATATAAGCATGATTTTTCTGTATGTTTGTAGATGTGGCTTGTATTCAAGTCAAATGATTCTTTGAGTCTAGGTTCTTGTGTGAAAAGTTGGGCAGACTGACATCTGAAAATAGTAAATGAAAAACACAGATTTCTCCTGCATGTTCTCATTTGTGTGGATGCAAACAGAAACTTGGTGCAAAGCCCCAATTTTTCGAGAGCAATTCCTGGATTCCCACTAGGGTTTGAACTTGATTCCCCTCTTGTTCAAGAGTGGCTCCAGGAGTCGGTTTCTACATCCACTCATGGTAGATCCCAACAATCTGCAGTTAGTTTTCAACTGGACTTTCCCTATTATTGTTGTTTGTGGTTTACTCCAATGGACAAGTAAAAAGGCTTAAGCAATGGTCTATCAAAGCTGAAAAAAAGGTTGGAGTTCTGGTGATTCTGTTTGTGCCTCAGCAAGCACCAGCAGAGGTGTTGTTGAGCTATGTGACCTTTGAATCTGCATCACTTATTAGGATGGTATCGTGTGCGATCGGGGTTAAGTTGTACAGGATTGGTAAAACAGGGAAATCGTGGCATGGCTGATAGTTATAAGATTTATATTAGTTCAAATTACATAAGTATCTTTAAAATGTTCTATAAAATCACAGCACCGCTCCTGAGGTTCCTGAAATAATACTCATTTCTTATGATGATTCTATTTCTATTTCAATTAACAGCCTTCCTTCTCCTTTACTTTTAGCAATAAAAAGCATTGTTGCTTTTAGATGAGGCTCATGACTACATCTGATTAGAGGAGGCTCATGACAAGCTACCCAGTTTTTTCCATTTTTGGCCTATCTTTGGCCCATTTTCAAGGATTATATATTCTATACTTGTAATAATCATTAGGGTTAGTGCTAGGAGGCAGAACACTATCTCTGAGTTTCCTCTTTGGGAACTTGAGATGAATCCCTAGGGTTTGGTTTTTGTTCAATTTTACCTTTATCATTTAGAGGTGAGAGGCTTTTTGGTGTTTATTCTTGAAGAATTGAAGATTGGGAGGAGAAGGGGAGCAAGGATTGAAGACCGGTATCTAATTAGAGTTTCTTCTTCTCTTTTCCTTATGTTTTCAATTTCTTCTATCTTGTATTAGTTCTTAATGATGTTCTAATTCATTAGCCTAGGATTTTGATTGTAATTTGGATATGAGAACCTTATATTAATAGTATTTGATTTTTGTATCTGTGATCAATTGGCTGTTAATTGCTCATTGATTCATGTTTGTGCTTATTCATATTGATTCTTGATCACCTTCAATATGTTTTGTGGCATGTTACAAGATCACGAGAAGTGCGCGGAAGAGGTTAGACTAGGTGAATCAACTTGATTTGTTGGTTAATAGAGATATTAGCAAAGTGAGGCATAATTGAAGTTTATTTCTTTGTATCACTAAGGCCTGTGGTTGAGTTGAGAAGCAATATATCTGACATTAGTTGGTAGATCGTTAGCTTTCGAGAGAGGCTAATGATTACTTTTGTGAGACTTGCCTTGGGCATGTGTTCCATTTGACTCGAAGATGAGAATTTCATTTTAATATTTAGGGATTATCCATTTACATCAAAATCCTAGGGCCTTTAATCTAGTAATCTTTTCTTTTTCCCTTTTGAGAATTCTAATATGTTTTTCACTTGAAGTTAATTGTTTTGGTCAGTTTAAGATCCCTCATTTTACTTAACTGGATATAAGAGAAACTACTTGTTTGTTAATTGGCACTTAGTTGCCGTGGCTAAAATATCCAAACTATATTGCCATGAGCTTGTACGCTGCGGATAGAATTGCATACACCATGAGAAGTGTAAACATAATTATAACAACCAACATTCTTCAATGGATAATACTTTTTCAGTAAGTTGTATTGCATGGACAATTGATAATTATGCTTTTGCTGTTGGTTGGAAGTTAAGAGGCTTACAGTTTGGTCTCTTTCTGGCTGTCGCTTGATTGTCCAAATTACATCAAATTGGTTCCAATTCAATATCTTCTCTGGTTGTTGAACCAAACTAAGATTGTAAATTTGAACATAATGCCATAGTTTAACACAATAAACTAGCCCAAAATTTTAAGATTCATATTATGTTTATGATATTTTTGGACTAAAAACATGTGGTTATGCGATTAAGAATTCTTGGCAATAAGGTAATAAACACCTTTCTATACACATTAGAGCTCTCTATTATGACTACGCAAAGAAAAGAACCATCCTTTAGTACTGTGGCGTTTTATCCATGATCATCTTAATTCCAAGAGAGTACATCTCAAAGAACCACATTTTATCCTCATCAGATTAGATCATTGGCCTAATCGAGAACCTTCTAGGTAAGTTTTCATCCCTTGGAATTTTAATTAGCTAGAACTCTCACACGGCGTGTATCTGATACCCTATATGTCATGCTAGATAAATGTTTAATATTTATTGAGAGTGAGTTAGGCGATTCTAAGCAAGACACGAAGGGGCTGCCTAGGTATGTGGAGAAAAAAATTCTATGTGAAAAATGGTCTGTAGTGTGAACAAATGGTCTATGATTGGGACACAAAAAAAAGTTGACAAGAGGATAAAATGAGGGACAAGCAAGGATGGAATTTTTTTGTGATAACCTAAATTAAATAAATATTAATACTTTCATTTTAAATCTAACCTAAAATTAATTAATGGATATTAGATAACAATTTAGGCTAATAATCTTATTAGGGTTTTTATTTTTATTTTTTTGCATTCAATTGTTTTTTGGAAGTGGGACAAAGTTTATTATTATTATTTTTTTAATGTTGGAGCCGGCACACATTTTTTTTTCTTTTTTTCCTTACTTGCTTCCTTATTTGTTGCTTTTTGCACTACTTGAGCTACTAGTAGGGATTATCGGGAAACTCATCATTAATTGGAGGCATAAGTGTTGTGTGCTATGGTTGCTTTGGAAAGATGATCTGCCACATAACTTTTCTCCACTCCCCTTTTTATCTTTTGATCTGCGAGGTTGAATTCGCAGACGAAGGGCCCGTCGTGATCAACCTTGGCATCTTGCATAGTAGGTGCTTTAAAAAGCTAAATGATGCGTGAAGATAATGATGTCAGAACCCACCAAGTATGCGAAATTTATCAAGGCATAGACCACGCCACTTGACTCTTTCTGCGGTGGTGTCCTTTGCCTTCATTCAAAGTTTGCTTATAAACCACATAAGGTTTCCCTGTTCTCTTTGCAGAAAGGCGCTCGATAAGCGAATCCACTTGTATCACACATGACTTGAAAAGCGTTGCAGGTTAGGTGCCACCTGTGGTGTAGTGGTCGAGTAGGATTTGAGCTCCTCAGCTCCTTTGGCATAGTTCATTCGGAAAATTTGGCATCATTTTCCAGCGGCTTGTAAGAAGGCTTTGCAATCTTGAAAAGTCTTTGATGAACCTCTGTAAAGCTTTGCATGTCGAGAATTGTCTCAGTTTCATTTGTGGGGAAGGAAGTTTGGAAATTAACTTCGATTTTGCCTTGTCAACCTCAATTCCCCTATTGGATATGATGTCCCCGATACAATCCCTTGGTTTACCATAAATGACATTTTCCTAATTGGCACGAAATTTTCTCAATACTTTTTAATGCGGGGCGAGTTCAAGTTGGCGAACATTCTTTAAAACTACCCCCGCATACGGTGATGTCATGCTGAGGCGCCATGTCTGTCCACCGTAATGCTGAAAATCGCGATATGCATCTCCGGAATGTGGCAGAGGCGTACATAGGCAGGCGTGCATAAGCATAAGTCCCAATTGACGGTGAAGGTAGTCTTGTCTTGGTCTTACTGAATCTCTATGCGAAGTAGCCTAAGTAACCATCCAACCATTAATATGGATGCCCGAAATTCTTTGGTAGTCCGTGAAGAGACGAAGGAAGTGATATTTTCTTGTCACTTCATTCGACCTCACATGTCGATGCGTACCACTCCCGACTGTGGTAAGCAGTGGGCACCTCCTCTCCTTTCTCATTGCACATAGTGGTCACCCTAGACTTCTTGGGCACGACTTGAGTTGGACTCACCCAGGTGCTATCGGATATGGGGTAAATGATACCGACGTAGCAATTTGAGGAACACGCACGCCTTTACTTCTGCGTGTGAGTTCGATCTCTCTGCCAATTTGTCTCAGCGGTTTTGCTTCCTCTTCCCGAATAGATGTGATGGAGTCTGAGCTAAAGTTTGATTCCACGTGATTTAGAGATTTTCCACCCAATAGCCTGCTTGTTCTCCCTGAGGATTCCCAACAGACTGTTTTCCTGTGAAGCATTGAGCAATGAAGAGATTACAACTGGGCATTGGTCGTCCTCTTCTAAATATGCATACTTTAATTCCACAGGTAGGGGCTTGAGATCCAACTTTTGAGGCTCAATGGTTCCTTCTCCTTCTTTGCCCTCCTTAGTTAAGCGAAGGCAAAACTTCTTCTTCTTTCCATAGCCCCATGTATAACACGGGTTCTGGGCTATCTGATTCTTGAGTCTATGACTCACCAGTGTTCTCTGCAGTTGTTCTTTCTTTCGGCCTGCTCTTCGAGAATGGTGTCGTCAGCGAGACCTCTTACGGACCCTCTTCGGCTGCGTGCATATGCTTTTTGCTCAAATGGAAATGAGCTCTAAAGTCATATTCCAGAATGTAAGTTGCATAACTCATTTCGGCCCGATTGATGATCCACATTAGAAATTGGCTAGGCCAGTCTTCGAGTTCAGTAGGCACATAGTTAACCGCCACTGGCGGATTTACGTATCGAGCTACTTGAAATCTGGGTAGTAGAATTTGTCCACTTGGCATAAAACATCCTCCACCGGTGCCTTTGGGGATTTTATGGATCATGCGCTAGGAATGATGTGATGGTGGTGGGCTGATTCTCCCCGAACCCGGAGTTGTACACTAAATAGAGCTGACAAGTTGACCGCTAGCCCTAAGTCCGGTGGTGCCTTCTCATACAAGTCCCACCAGGTATTCCTTTGAGATGGTTGGAATGACCGGGTCTTGTGCTTCAGGGTCTTGCCTTCAAATAATGGCAACGACATTACGTCGAGAAGGACTTCTTATCAACCTCTGACCCTCTCTTTCTTGTACCTGAGTCGCTAAAAATTTGGCATATGTTAGGACTGTTTAATCGTAATGTTAGTAGGAGATATTGGCCTTCACCTTTCAGGCGCATAGGATTTATTTGATTATTAACCGCTGTTGCTTTTCGGTGCTTGAGGAAAAGGTAGGTGACTCTTCTTATTAAAGTATCTTTGATCCTCAGATTTCACTTAAGTTCGATTTCTTTTTTCTCCTGTGTCTTGCATCGGTTTGAGGGTACATTGGTTAGCCTTCTTACCGCTCTCGGAGTGATACTTGCTTTGACTTTGTATCTACTGGAAGTTGGTTCAGGAAGAGCTTGATTCATGCCTCCCTTGGGATTAGCGTAATGCGGGAAGGAAATTTTCCTTTTTCCTGCACTTGCTACTGGTCACTCAGCCTAGAAATTGAATCTGCGAAATTTCATCAAATTTTTTGGCGAATCGGGCTATGACTCGATCTTCTTGTTCAAAGTGCTTTCACGGTGTTGATTCTATGGATTGTACTCAGGCATTCTTCAACCCTCTGTTCTTCAGCATTAGATCATTGCACATTGGCGCATACGCTCTACATAAAATTACCTGCCACTTTACTCAAATTCATTATAGCTGCTCATTTGGTGATGATGTTGGTGTATGTCTGAGGCGAGGAACCATCTTTGTTGTCTTGTGAGGGTACATAATTGACAGGTTTCCGGAGAGGTTAGGATGGTTTCCTCGATTGGGATTGTATGTGGTGTTGTATGGGGCATTGGTTTGTTGTGTATTGACCCCGCGGCATTGGCTTGTTCGGCTATCATATCCCTAGGTGAAGGAGCAGTTGGGCCGGTGCTCTCCTTGGTGCTCGGTAGATTGATAAATGAAACAAGGATGGTTGGGCATAGGTGTTTGACTCTTGATCGCACCTGTGTTGATTCTCATTCAGCTCCTCGACCTTCTTCTTTAGGTGGATAGCTTGCCCTTCATTTCCATGTCCTCAGGGAGGGGGAATGCATGCCTCCTCGAGTTGGTTGTGGGTCCCCATTCTCTCGACTTCTCTTGGGTTAGGTTCATCCCGAGCCTTGGAGTCGCCATAGTTAGGAAGTCCATAGCCGTTCTTGCTTAGAAGTCTCCTCCACACATTGTTCCTGCAGTTGTTTCATGGTGGGGGCGTTCCATCATAAAATAGGTTGACTAGCAACCATGTCAAAACCATGGTGAGACGAGGCATTGAGGGTTTCAGTATCTTTCGACGTTGGTAGAACTTTACCATTTCGTGGGTTGCGAAAGTGTAGATTTTCCTCTTGGTTGTTGGTTACGTATTGTAGAAATTTTTTTAGAACTCGACGCATTTTCGATTACAATTTGAATGGTCCTTGTACTAGAGAGTTGAGCCAAATCTTGGCTTTATCTTGGTCGGAAAAAATTTTTAGCCTCATTAAGTCCACATTGGTTGCATCCTCTTGAAAGGTGTTGCGAGACTTCATAAGTCCGGATATGCGAATGTGGTTCTCCTCCCATACCATGGAAGGTGGGGAGTAGGGGCAGAATGTAGGGTTTAACAATCATGTCCTCTGTGGGAGGCACAATGCATGAGGGTGCACTCGCAAGTGGAGGTGTATGTGGTCCCTCATGGACTATAGACATTGAGGTTCCTCTAATTTCCCTCTTGACTTTCTTTGATTCATCGGGTGGGGGCTCAGTTTGGTCAGTCAGTTCGATTCACAGCCTTGTTCCTGTGGAATACTAATTATCTCTAATACTCTTGTATTCCTATCCCGTTGGAACATAAACTCTTATTCGAAGCAGGCCAGCACGGAGATAACAAAGAAACAATTACGGGGTTAGAAGTTAGTTTCCAAAGAAATGCAGTGAAATGGAACTAATAAAAAATGACTGTAAAAAAAATGACAAAAAGAAATTCACCATAATTTGTGATGGGGATCACAAGTGTTCAACAGTTCATCAATTGCATTAAGGCACCATCCTCGGCGACAACGCCATTTGATTCAAATACGGTAGAGTGGTTCGGAATCAACAAAATTTATAAACCTAATTCCTCATACTGCCGTAGCATGGCTACTGCAGTATAGTGACTCTAGGGTTGAACATAGTGATGAGTTTTCTTTGCACAAATGACTTGCAGTGAAGTTCAAATTGGTGAATTCATTTTGGATTTAAGGGTTTGGTCGAAATAGTGAGTTTAATGTTTAGAAGCCGGAAAGAAATAATTAAAATAAAAAGAAATTCCTTGAAACATCCAGAATGCGAGTTTGGAGTTCTAATAGTAGCGGGGATCATGAACCCTTTCGTTGAGGAGGATGACTATGGTGTCTCTGTGGTCTTCATATTATAAAACTAGACCCTAATAATTTTCCTTTTGAAAGATGACATTTATTGATCATTAATGGTCTCGACGATAAACTTATCCTCCTTGACCTGCCACAGTGACTTGTGAGCCCAAGCAGGGTCAGTTGACTACTGGAAATCGGCAGTGGAATACTCGTGAATGTCGGGTAACCTGATACTATTCACAAAAATCGGGCAGAGTCTCCTTTGTACGGGAACTCTACCCAAATACAAACCTGTTCCAAATAATCCAATATAATTTAACATGAGTACAAATGGCCACTTAGGCCCATATACCAATGCTCATCAAAATACACTAACTATATACCATAGTTTCAAGAGTTAATAATTTCTTCTTTATCTGACGTATATTAAAAAAGTTTAAAAACATTAACTACATGTATCAGCTAAAACGAAAGCCATGACAGGCTTTCTTTAAAATCGGTCTAGAAAATTTGTCTTCTCGGCGCGCCTATACGAAAAAATATGGTCCCTCGATAGGGTGAGCTATCGCCAGTAGTGGAATCACCCTAAATGGGTTACTCTACGCCCCTAAGTGCATATCACGATACTCAGAAATAAACACACGTTCATGAATTAGTGATCTGAATGTCTAAATGACTGACCCATGATTACGAGTCCTCACCAGGCTCCTAATACTGCGGTATTATGAAACATTATTTCAAAACAAAAGGTATTTGTTTAGCGTGGACAACCCTACGATATATAAGTAATTGGACCGACTGTAGATGGTCTATTTTAGTGGACAGCCTCAAGATGTATATCAATTGGGCGACTCACATTGATTGATATTTCATATGGACTACCCTCGATATTGTAATGGACACACTCGGAGTAATTCTTATTGATGATCAACCCTCCGAAACAATTCTCTCGAAACCACCTTATTACGCTCCACTCCTTGTATTTACAGGGTGCCCCAGTGCAAATGGAATGCATGATGCCAATTCCAAAACATTTTTATACAACTCATGCTAATAGATAAAAACATGTATATATATTAACATAATTGAAGCACATAAAACATGTTATGCCCATTCACCATCAATCACACCAAAAATTAGCTCATAAGGCTGAATTTAACAGAAACAAAGCTAATTAAATTTGAATTACTTTCGACCATACCTGATTTCAAAAATTTAATTCGTAGACAACTTTATTCATGTGAGCGATTGAAACCCTCGGGTTACTATTCACGGCCAACATCCAACATCGGTTCCACTTGGTGAACCCGAATTCCATGGCCATTTCAGGCCTCATACACACCAAATCATGAATTTGGTGAATAAATCATCCACCCATGACATGCACAAGCGGAGTCCATGAGCTGTCGCAATTGCGCGAATGGGCTCCATAAATCTAACACTTCGGTCCCAGTTTTGGGGCCGTCAGCTACCGTTCGAAGGCCTCGAAACCAAGCAGAAACATCGACAAAACTCTTAAATCCAAGAGTAAAAGGAGTAGGATAAACCCTGTCACGGAGTTTGTCAAACTCCTTAAAGCGGAGCCGCGTAGGCCTCGGCTGCGTGGCGACTTTCCTTCTTGTCTCGACGAATTCCGACGGTCGGATCGCCTAGAAACCTAGAGAGAAGTCTCTCTCTCACTCTAAAAACTCACCATTTTAGCCTCTGCACAAACCGTCCCAACCCATTGCCCATTTCTTTGCCTTTTAATTTGGAGAAGAAACACTATTCTCTATTTTGTTTTATCTAACTTAAGAATTCCCAAAATGACATCTATGTCCCCAGCTTTGGATTTCGACATTTTGGCCTATCTAAACCATCCATTTCCATAATTTCTCTATTCATGCAACATGGCATATGAGTACGTGTTATATGTGAAACTTTTTTCGTGAATATCGTTTCTGACTTAGATACTTGGTGCCTCGAAAAATATGCAAATCCCGATTGTCTCGAATTGACGAGTGACGATGTGTAGATTTCGTAAGGCAGTCAGCCAGTTAATCCGTTTTGTCATCAGAGATCTAGAAAAATTTCCAGATTTTGGCCAAAAATTACGATTTTGCTCTTTTTCGAGAAATTGGAATTTTTCTGGGTCTTATATTCTCCCGCTCATAAAGGAATTTAAGTCGAAGTCACGGACAATCTAATCACTCATGCATAATACAACGTGCACAATACCATGCACATAAACTGCGTCGTTTAAATAAGCAGTAAATTACGTAACCGTCCTAAACGAAGGGATAGGTGGCCCGCATACGTGTCCTCGGCGGCTCCACGTTGACTCCTCCACTCTATGTGCGCCATGCACCCTCTTTCAGCCTCACGGTCTTCGTCGCAAAACGTCCACGGTATTAAATTACCTGCGATCTGGAGTATACTTCAGGAGCATGGAGACGTGAAATACCTCGTGGACACTTGACATGTTGGGCGGTAAAAGCCGGCGTGCATAGCAGTGCACATCCTCTCGATATCTCGAAGGCCAAATAAACCTCGCGATAACCTGCAAACTTCACCAGGGCACGACCCGCTCCGCGCAGGCATCACCTTGAGAGCGTGATCCCCGCTCGAACTCTGGGGTAGCGTCGCTACATCTGCATAACTCTTAGGCTGCGGCGGGTGAAGGCGTTGTCGTGTCGCTCACCTTCTTGGAAGTGTCTCTGTCGAATCGGGACGTGAGACTCTCTCCGCCTCGGTCCAACATAGCGGTGTCACAGGCCTCTGACCACAATGCCTCGTATGGTGTAATTTGTCTTTCGCCCCCGATAACTATTGTTGTAGGCGAGATTCCACTAAGAGGCGTGCTCATCGACTACCCTTATGATGCAGGAGCGCATGCTTTCGCGGCGTGTCTCCCAACACATATATAATCCAGCGACGTGTAACTTTACCTGACCTTTGCTTGGTGTGTGTGACCTTCAGTGCAATCGTAACAATCGATGAGCGTGTTCAAAGATCCATGTCATGAATGACATCCATATACCAACCGCGGAAGCTCGACAACACTCAATCACTGATTTCGAAGGGTATCGAATCGAGTCACTCTCGACTCCACATCACTCGACTCTAGTACGTGATACTTTATTGTGTGTTTTCATCTCGAGCTGACATAACCGCCCATTACCACAACTGCGAGCCTCTTACATTCACATAGAAATTTCGGATATCTCCACGGGTCTCTCACCACCGCAGGAATTTCGGACGCTCCACGGTCTCTTACGTACAACGAAATTGGGATCTCTCCTGGGTCTCTTACGCCTTCTGAAGCCCAGGATCTCTCCCGGGTCTCTTACATCCGGAAATTGGATACCTCCGAGGTCTATCTCGTCATAGGTCTTGGCTAATGGGAGGAATCCTCGATGAATCTCTGTAATACTTGACCAATCCCGAGAAACTCGTATCTCGGCCCGACCGGCCTCTCCCGACTCCATCGGCCTCGACCTTCTCGGTCATGACACAATTTATTCTTGACCTCACCACGTGTCCCAAAATCACCTCGATGGCGAAACTCACTTCTTGGATTTGGTGTACGGCGATGTCTCTCGGCTATTAAGCAGTATCAGTGATACTCATGCTCCCACTTTAACTAGAAGTAGATCAGAATGTCATCCATGAAACTACAATGGCTGATCTAGAATGAGTTGGAATACCTGCGCAGAGATCCATATTTGCCGTGGCGCGTCCGTTAATTTGAAGGAGCATCCGCGTCTTCCAGTACGTAAGCGTCTGTATTTGTCTTGGAATCATCGTCTCTCCCCCAACCCTCGGTGATGGTAACGGTCTGAAAATTTTATCTTGGGTAGACTCTGCTGCGATCGAAGCAGTCATGATCCTCTGCGATGGTGCGATTCTTGATCGTAACCACATTCAGCGCATACATGTCGATACACGGTCGAAGGGTCTTGTCCTTGCTTCTTTGCAGCAAAGGCCCAGGGCGCCCATGGTGAAGTGCCGATCCCAATAGACCACTTATCCATTAACTCCTGTGTTTGGTTCACGAGTTCTAACGGCTTCGGCCCGGGTGTATCTTTGTGCGTCATAGAGATGGGCGAAGTGGGTATCTTCGATACAGAAGTCTACAACCCTCTGAGTATCCGTGCTTCATCGGAAAAACATCCTCT